>PVKP010018643.1:0-43940 GCA_004027715.1 Plecturocebus donacophilus | reverse complement strand
ATTACCAGAAGCTGTGATTTTCATCTCTGATAAAACAGACTTTAAAACAACAAAGAACACAAGAAACAAAGAGGGACATTACATGGTGGTGAAAGGATCAATGCAACAAGAAGAGCTAACGATCCTAAATATATACACACCCATTACAGGAGCACCCAGATACATAGGGCAAGTTCTTAGTGACTTACAAAGAGACTTAAGACTCCCACACAATAATAGTGGGATTGTTATTTTTTCTCTAGTTCCTTGAGGTGACCTTAGAATGTCAGTTTGTGCTCTTTCAGTCTTTTTGATGTAAGCATTTAGGGCTATGAAATTTCCTCTTAGCACTGTCTTTGCTATATCCCAGAGGTTTTGTTAGGTTGTGTCATTGTCATTTAGTTTGAAGCATTTTTAAATTTTCACCTTGACTTCATTTTTGAACAAATGCTCATTTAAGAGCAGATTATTTAATTTCCATGTATTCGCATGGTTTTGAAGGTTCCTTTTGGAGTTGATTTCATTTTATTTTACTGTGGTCTGAGAGACTGCTTGATATAATTTCAAGCTTCTTAAATTTATTGAGGCTCATTTTATGGTCTATTTTATGCTCTATTTTGGAGAAAATTCCATGTGCTGTTGAATAGAATGTGTATTCTGCAATTGTTGGATGAAATTTTCTGTGTATATCTGTTAAGTCCATTTGTTCCAAGGTATAGTTTAAATCCATTGTTTCTTTGTTCACTTTCTGTCTTGATGACTTGTCTAGTGCTATCAGTGGAGTATCAAAGTCCCCCAATATTATTGTGTTGCTGTCTATCTCATTTCTTAGGTCTAGTAGTAATTGTTTTTATAAATTTGGGAGTTCACAGTATTAGGTGCATATTTGTTTAGGATTGTGATATTTTGCTGTTGGACAGTCTTTTACCATTATGTAATATCCCTCTTTGTCTCTTTTAACTGCTGTTGCTTTAATGTTTTTTTGTCTGATATAGGAATAGCTACCCCTGCCCGCTTTTGGTGTCCATTTGCAAGAAATACCTTTTTTCACCCCTTTACTTTAAGGTTATGTGAATCCTTATGTGTTAGGTGAGTCTCCTGAAGGCAACAGATAGTTGGTTGGTAAGTTCTTATCCATTCTGCAGTTCTGTATCTTTTAATTAAAGCATTTAGGCAATTTACATTTAATGTTAATATTGAGATGTGGGGTACCATTCCATTCATTTTACTATTTGTTGCCTGTGTACCGTGGTTTTTTGTTTTTGTTCTTGCTTTTTACTCGTATTTTTGTTTTATAGGTCCTGTACGATTTATGCTTCAAAGAGGTTCTGTTTTGATGTATTTCCAGGATTTGTTTCAAGATGTGGAGCTCCTTTTAGCAGTTCTTGGAGCAGTGGTTTGTTAGTGGCGAATTCTCTAAGCATTTGTTTGTTTGAAAAAGACTTTACCATTCCTTCCTATATGATGATGCTGAGTTTCACTGGATACAAAATTCTTGGCTGATAATTGTTGTGTTTAAGGAGGCTGAAGATAGGGCCCCATTCCCTTCTGGCTTGTAGGGTTTCTCCTGAGAAAACTGCTGTTAATCTGATAGGATTTCCTTTATAGGTTACCTGGTGCTTTTGTCTCACAGCTCTTAAGATTCTTGCCTTCATCTTAACTTAGGTATAACCTGATGACAATGAGCCTAGGTGATGATCTTTTTGGAATGAATTTTCCAAGTGTTCTTTGTGCTTCTTGTATTTGGATGTCTGGGTCTCTTGCAAGGCTGGGGAAGTTTTCCTCAATTATTTCCCCAAATGTGTTTTTCAAACTTTCAGATTTCTCTTCTTCCTCAGGAATACCAATTAATCCTAGGTTTGGTCATTTAACATTAATCCCAGACTTCTTGGACACTTTGTTTATATTTTCTTATTCTTTTTTGTTTGTCTTTGTTGGATTGGGCTAATTCGAAGACCTTTTCTTTGAGCTCTGAATTTCTTTCTTCTGCTTGTTCAATTCTATTGCTGAGACTTGCCAGAGAATTTTCCATTTCTCTAAGTGTGTCCAGTGTTTCATGAAGTTTTGATCGTTTTTTCTTTATGCTATCTATTTCTTGATATTTCTCCCTTTCCTTCTTGTATTGTTTTTTGGATTTCCTTGCATTGGGTTTTGCCTTTCTCTGGTGCCTCTCTGATTAGCTTAATAAACAACCTCCTGGATTTTTTTTTTCTTTTTTTTTTTTTTAAGGTAAATCAGGAATTCTTCTTGGTTTGGATTCCTTGCTGGTGAGCTAGTGTGATTTATCAAGGCTGTGATAAAACAGCCTTGTAGTACTCTCCCTCTTTTCCTATGGATGTGGCTTCCTGAGAGCTGAGCTGCAGTGAATTTTATCTCTCTTCTGGGTCTGGCTTCCCAGAAAGTCTACCAAGGCTCCAGGCTGGTACGGGGGTTTGTCGGCACAGAGTCCTGTGATGTGAACCATCTCTGGGTCTCTCAACTATGGTTACCAGCACCTGTTCCAGTGGAGGTAGCAGGGGAGTAAAATGGACTCTGTGAGGGTTCTTAGCTTTGGTGGTTTAAAATTCTATTTTTGTGCTAGTTGGCCTCCTATGGGAGGTGGCGCTTTCCAGAGTATCAGCTGTGGTAGAATGGAGAGGAACTGGCAGTGGATGGAGCCCTAGAACCTCCAAGAGTATATGCCCTTTGTCTTCAGCTACCAGGATGGGTAGGAAAGGCCCATCAGGTGGGGGCAGGGCTAGGCATGTTTGAGCTCAGACTCTCTTTGGGTAGGTCTTGCTGCAGCTGCTGTGGGGGTTGGGACCGATGTTCCCAGGTCATTGGAGTTGGGTACCTAGGAGGATTATGGCTGCTTCTACTGAGTCATGTAGATTGTCAGGGAAGCCGGTGAAGCTGGCAGTCACAGGCCTCACCCAGCTCCCATGCAATCCGATGGGCCGGTCTCACTCCCATTATGCTCAACCTAACAGCACTGAGTCTATTTCCTGGCAGTGGGCGTGCAGGGACTGAGAATTTGTCCCAGGCTACCCACCTCCCAGAGTATTTGAGGTGTCTCTTAGGTCCTGCAGGTGCAGTCTGCTTCCCTCAGAAGGTCTGTGAGTTCTCTCAGGATTCTTGGTTTGTTCATGCAGTCGTTCTGGAGCTAAAATTCACCATGCGATCATCTGCACACTGCTCTGTCCATCTGAGTCAGAGCTGCAATCTAGTGCTGCCTCCCATCCGCCAGGAAGATCTGTCATCCCAAATAGTACTTCTGAGTTATAAAAAAATACTTGTTTTTATCTTCCCAAGCTTGTAAGATATTCTCCCAGCATTATCCTAGAGAAGTTTTGGGAGGTTTTATGTTTTGAACTATGATCCATTGTGAGTATATTTTTGTGAGTGGAGCAAGATAGATGTTGAGGTTCATTTTCTTCCTTTTGAATATCAAGTTGTTATATCACTATTTGTTAAAAATATTTTCCTCATAGTTGGTTTGACAAAACTCAATTGACTGCTGTGTGTGGGTGTATTTCTAGACTCTTTGTTCTGTTCCATTTATCTAACTGCCTATTCTAGTATATCTCAAACTCTCTTATTATCACTCTCCTGAGGAGCCTTTCTAGACATTTTTATTCCTGTTTTCCCCTCTCCTCCATGAATGTTTTCTCTAATGTTTTTTATTGTAGTAAAATATACATAACATAAAATTTATCATGTTAACCATTTTTAAATGTATTAATATTGTATAACCTATAATACCATCATTACCACTCATCTCCAGAACTGTTTTCATCTTGCAAAACTAAAACTCTGTATTCATTAAATAGTAACTACTCATTTTCTCCCTCTCACTATCCCTCAGCAACTACCATCCTAACTTCTGCCTCTATGATTTTGACTACTCCAGCTACCTGATATGAGTGGAATCACATAGTGATTGTCTTTTTGTGACTGACTTACTTCACTTAGCGTAATGCCCTTGAGGTTTACCTATGTTGTAGCATATTTCCTTCCTTTTTGAGACAGGACTATATTTTATTGTATGTTTATACCACATTTTGCTTATCCATCTTCTATGATGGAAAATGGTTTGCTTCCACATTTTAGCTACTGTGAATAATGCTGCTGTGCATATGTGTGTACAAGTATCTTTTCAAGACTCCACTTTCAATTCTTTTGATATATGCAGAGAAGTTGAATTGCTAGATTTATTTTTTAATTGCTTTTTAATTTTTTTAGAGACTCAGTCTATGTTGCCCAGGCTGGAGTGCAGTGACTAATCATAGGTGTGATCACAGAGCACTATAGACTGGAACTCCTGGCCTCAAGCTATCCTCTCACCTCAGACTCCTGCATATTTGGGACTACAGGCACACACTACCACATTTAGCTGGTAATTCTATTTTTAATATTTTTTTGAGGAGCCACTATATTGTTTTCCACAGTGGCTGTACCATTTTACATTCCCATCAGTAGTGCACAATGATTCCAATTTCTCCGCATTCTTGTTACACTTGTTATTTTCTGTTTTTTTTTTTTTTTTAAACATAGCCATCCTAATTGATGTGAGATGATATCTCATTGTAGTTTTGATTTGCATTTCCTTTATGATTAGTGATGTTGAGTATCTTTTCATGTGATTTTGGTTCATTTGTATATCCTCTTTGGAGAAACATCTATTTATGTACTTTGTCCATTTTTGAATTGAGTTGCTTATTTTTCATTGTTGAGATTTAATACTCTCTGTGTTCTGGCTATTTATCTTTTATCAGATACATAATTTGCAAATATTTTCTCCCATCCTGGAGGTTGTCTTTTACTCTATTGTTAATGTCTTTGCTGTACTATTTTTTTAAGTTTTCATGAAGTCCAATTTGTTTATTTTTACTTTTGTTGCCTGTGCCTTTGGTGTCACATCCAATAAATCATTGCCAAATTCAGTGTGACAAAAGTTCATCCCGTATTTTTGTCTAAGAATTTTAGAATTTGAGATCTTATATTTAGGTCACGGATCCATTTAGTGTTAATTTTTATGTGTGGTGTTATATAAGAACCCAGCTTCATTCTTTTGCATGTGGATATCCAGTTTTTCCAGCAACACTTGTTGATATGACTGTCTTTTCCCCATTCCTTTATGAATTTTGATATTAGAGATATATATCTGTTTATGTGTTACATGTATATATGTGCTTCATACATTTAAAAAAAATAAGAGTTTACCCCTTCAAGAACCAGTTTCCATCCCCTTGGGAGTGCTATCACTCCTATTGAGAACACATAATCTGTTCTTACGCTAATACCACATTGTAGCTTTCTAGTAGTACATTTTCAAATGAGATAGCGTAAGTCCTCCAACTTTGTTCTCCTTTTTTCAACATTATATTTACTATTCTATATTTTTTGCTTTTAAAATAAGTTTTAGAATCAGTTTGTCAATTTAAACAAAGGGTGGTGAAATTTTACTACTGCCCATGATGGAGTAACAGGGGCTAGATTTCCTAAAGTACATGGAAATCTGGACACATTTTTTTCAGCACTGGACAACAAGTAGTGCATATCTGTGGTCCCCAAGAGAAGGAAAATAAATAAACTGGCCATCTCAACTGGACTGGTTTGAGGTCCATTCTAAATTGTGGAAGAGGAGGAAAGATATCATAAAGAGCACAGCAGCCTTGCTGAGGAGACAGAGATGAGAGTTCAGGGAATCTGAGGTGGTGGTATGTTATAGTGAAGAGTTTTAGAAAAGAGGCAGCTAAACAGAAAAAGTTTCAGGAATTTCCATAGGGTTTGCCTTGGGGTTTTGAGGAATACTAAAACCTTCATCCGTAGAGTAAGAACTCTTCATGCTCAAGAAAAAAACAACTGGTCAAGATCTGTGAGCTAAACTGCTCAGAATTCACACAGGGCCTGGTATTGTTTGAGTTCTCAGCAGCCAAACTGGAGATTCCTCATTGGTTGATTAGGACATTCACTAGAGATCACAGAAGGGTCACATTTCTTGAAGTAGGGCTAAACTATTCCTACATTAATGGCTACTCTAAATATACTCTAAAAACCCTTAAAAACCAGTCTCATAAGAATCACACTAAAATGCAAATTACACCTGTCAGATCTAATTCAACATTCTTTGAAGAAAGACAACAAAATCCAACATTAAACAACATAACATCCACAATAATGGACAAGTAAACAGAAACTCCTAGACAACCCAAAATCAAAAGATAGTGCAGTTTATACTTTTTACTAAATGTATGCCATACTTTAATAAAAAAGTAAAAAGAAAAAAAGAGGAAAGACAGCAGTTTAATGAAAAAAAAATGCTGAAACAAGCATGGGATAATACAATGCTTATCAAACCTGCAGAATTAGTTGGAATGCTGATCTTGTTAAAACACAGATTACTAGGCCCAACCCTGAGTTCCTGATTGCTACGTCAGTTCAGGGGAGGCTTAGAATGTAGATTTCTGACAAATTCCCAGCTGCTGCTGCTACTACAGGGATCCCATTTGAGAATGACTAGGAGAGTGTTTGGTTTTAGACTGTAGAATCAGTTAGACTTAGCCATTTACTAACTTCATTAAAAGTTAAAACCTTTTAAAACCTCAATTTTTGTTTCATTTGGTATTGTTTTTGGTAAAATAGGGATAATAATGGTACTTACTTCACATAATTGACGTGAGGATTAAATGATATAATACGTCCAGTATTGGCACATAATATAAAATGAACTTTAGCTACTTTATTATTATTATCATAATATATATATATATATATATTGCTAGCTATTTTTATTATCACTGAGAACAAACTAAGATCCTCTATATTTATTTTGTGGCCCTAAATTAGCTGGCATTGTAGTAAATGTGAAAAAAGCCTTTCTAATCCAAGTCCTTTTTTCTTTTGTTTATGCAACTGTCTTCCAAAATGTTCCTTTGGGGCTAAAATTTTCCATGCCTGGCTTAAGCCAAAAGATGATTTTTTTTTTTTCAAAGCAAATGAACAAAATCAGTTAAAGCCTGTTAAGTTATGGGAAAAGAAAAAAAGAATATTTTTCATTGCTTTAGAAAAAGAACCTCACAGAAATATCTAAAAAATAATGTAAACATAAAGTAATTTCAGCTTGGGCATAACAATGATTCTTAAAGAGAAAATTTAAATTAGAAAGATTGGGAAAGCAGAGTCTTTTTTAATAGGGTTTTGTTGACTATATTAATTAAATATAAGCTTCTTAAGAGAAAAATTAGTGCTGATATAAGGTACTATAGGTGACAAATAGAAAATCTCAAACCTCAACATTGCATTGAGGAACAATTGAGATACTAGTGGAAAAGCAGCTACCCAAGAAGAAATATTTCCCTGAACAAAGGTGTCCAGGTAGCAGCTCAATAGCACTTCATTCAGTCAACCCTGAAAGGAGATTTTCAAATAAATTTTAGGTATAGATTAGCCACCTCTTTGAAGAATAGACCTAGGATATACCATCAATCACATTTTTATTCTGATGCCATACTGGGTCTACATATGGTGTGCCAGATATATCACTAGTCCATTGATTTCATCCCTATGTAGGTTGATGTCAACTTGGCCTGGTAACTTACTTTGGTGATTGAAACATGGATGAGAATGATGGGGGCCATTTGTGAGCACAAGCTTAAGAGTCATCATGTACTATAGCCCTCTCATTTTCCCTCTATGTAAGACTATGTAATGTCCCAGATGGGGACCATTCCTTCATTTGGGTCCCAGAATGAAGCCAATAGAGTTCAGAGTCATAGGCAGCCAGTGACAGGTGTTTTTGTTTGTTTGTTTTTCATAGCACTGAGATTTTAGAGTTGTTATCTTCAATGGCAGCCTCAACTGGGAGGATGAAAGGCAGGGCAAGGTAAAGGAGAGGGTGCTGTTGGTAGGTTGAAGAGGCTAGAACTCTGAGTCTACCTTCAAATTAACCTTTTTTGGGGGCCACTTTTGAGAACCTATAGTCCATTCAAATTTTACTAGTTAAGCCCTGTGACAATTGAATAACATACCTATCTTTATAAAACCAATCATCTTAGCCCAGCACTGAATCATATGCACTTAATTATTTATGCCTGGATGAATGAATGATTGGTAATGATTCTGACCATAGAAAATAGAGGCATTTCCTCTCCCTAAGCAATGATGAATCTAGGAATCTAAGAAATTAACATCATGCATATATTCCTAGTGAATGCATTCTGAGACTTTTTTGGTTAGGGAACAACAACAAAAAAAAAACAGGATGAGAAAAAGAGAAGTAGGGAAGGATACGGGAAACTGGATGGTGTCCTCAGAGCAATTTGGATTAATTAAATATCTTCTTTGAAAAAAAGAAATGATAGAAGATAACAAACCATAACAGCTCAAAGCTCCTTAAGGACACTTTCATAAAGTGTCAGGATTGTTTGGCAACTTTCTCCATAATAATGCATGTCAACATTCTTTGAAGAGGCTGAAGATAATCTAAAGCTCACAAAAAAGAATAAAGAAAGAAAACAAAAACAGGTCTGGAGATACTAGGTCATATGTAGTTTTTCTGGGTCACAATTTCAAAGAATTCTATATCTGTAGAATCCATTAAGTGAAGAATATGAACTCTTTCAAAGTAAAACTGTTTATTAGCAGTATTTTATAGAAAGTTAGAGTTTGAGTATTTTTATTAAATATCTCTTTTGGACTTCAGCATTAAAAATTGTATTTTAAATAACCATGGTTTGGGCTCATTAAGCAGCATAAACTATTTTTGAAAAGTTCTGGGTTCAATAAAACCCAAGCTGTCTTTTGCCAAGCAGCATTTTCTCTCATTCTAAAAATCATTTGTGTTTTGAGAGAAATTTAACCCATGTGTTTTTTATTTAATTAAATTTAATTAATCAAAATGGTGTTTTTTACAAGTTAGTTGATGTCAAAGAAGCTTTTTGAGCCTTCTAAAGAGACTTTTAGTCTACAAACAAAAAGCAATGATTTGCCAAGTGTAAATGCATTTCAACACCAAGAGGCGTGTGTTGGTTTGTAACTGCAAACCCCCGATTTCAAGTTCCTTCTGTATCTGGCAGAGATAGCACATTTTTGTTCTAGAGTCCCCAAACGTTAGCTGCCTTTATGATGAATAAATGTATTAAGTTTATAAAAATAAGACAAATGGGATGACTGTTAAAATGGTTCAATAAATCATTGATAGGGTAAGAGGCCTTGTAACTAAATAGAAAGCATTGTGATTCATCTGTCAGACATTTATTGAGTTTCTGTTATGGGTAAGGCAAAATGCTAAGATGAAAAAGCCATAGTTCCTCATCCCAAAACTATGAACAACCCAACAAGTTTGCCCTCTTTGTTCATTAAAATTGGGAGAATCTAGAAAGTTCAATTGGATGGTATTTCTGTGGAAAGAGAACTGAGGTTTGGGTTTAGGAATTTTCAGAGATGAGGGCAATTTTCTTAAAAAATTAGATTAAGAATAAAAGAGGTTAGAATTTATCAGGCAGATGGTGTTACTTTTTGTCTCTCCCATCTCTGTCTCTCCCTAGGGTAAAAATGTTACTCAGCTGACTGTGATGGTTAATTTTAGATGTCAACTTGATTGGATTAAGGGATACCTAGATAGCTGATAAAGTATTATTTCTGAGTATTTCTGGAAGATTGGCATTTGAATGTGTGGGCTGAGTAAGATGTAAGCAGGCATGGTCCAGTGTGGGCAGGCATCATCCAGTTGGCTAAGGGACCAGTTATAGCAAAAGGGCAGAGGAAAGGTGAATTTGTGCTCTCTCTCTCTCTCTCTCTTTCCTTTTTATTTTTCCTCTTTCCTTCTCTGCCCTTGGACATTAGAACTCCAGGTTTTCTGGCCTTTGAACTCCTGGACTTGCACCAGTAGGCCCTGGGGTTCTCAGTCTTTCAGACTTGGGTGAACAGTGATATGGTTTGGCTCTGTGTCCCCACCTAAATCTCATGTCGAATTGCAATTCCCAGTGTTGGGGGAGGGACCTGGTGGAAGGTGATTGGATAATGGGGGTGGATTTCCCCTTTGCTGGTCTCATGATAGTGAGTGAGTTCTCATGAGACATGGTTATTTGAAAGTGTGTAGCCCTTACCCCTTCACACTCTGTCTCTCCTGCTCCATCATGGTAAGATGTGCTTGCTTCCCCTTTGCCTTCTGCCATGATTGTTTCCTGAAACCTCCCAAACATGCTTCCTGTACAGCCCGCAGATCTGTGAGTCAATTAAACCTCTTTTCAAAATAAATTATCCAGTCGCAGGTAGTTCTTTATAGTAGTGTGAGAACAGACTAATACAGGGAATTACATAATGGGATTCCCTGGGACTGAGACCTTTAACTTAAAACTGAGCCATGCTACCAACTTCAGTGGGTCTCCAGCTTACTGATGGCCTATTGTGGGACTTCTCAGCTTCCATAATGATGTGGGTCAATTCCCCTGATAAATCTTCTCTCATCTCTCTATTTATCTCTCTATACATCCTATTAGTTCTGTCTCTCTGGAGTACGCTGACTAGTACACTGATCAAATCACAATATTCTATACAACGTTATGTACTGAAGCTTAACAGAGACTTATGTTAAATCTGCAGGTATCTTCTCTAAAATTGGAGTTGACTTGCTTGTCAGATGTGCAGGCTCCTCACTTCTCTTGACTCTGGTTCTCAGTAGCTTGTTTTTCTGTCCTATAAATATGAATTGCATCCAATATATGGATATTTTAGGGAGTAATGAGGATAGCACTTCAACCTTTGCCTCAGTCTCTGAAAATTTGCTCTGAATAGAAACTTATTTCTTTTATTGCCCTTCTCCTCTTAGAGAGATTAGAATAAATAAGGGTTAAATGGAGGAGGAAGCAGAGGTTTTGCTCAGTAATTATCCTATGACTTCTTTCTTCAAAGAACAGAAGGACAGATGGTCAAATGATAGCAGAAGTGACCTCTCCCTATGCCCCCAATAGGAGGACATATAATCCATATAATTTTTAAAGTACATTTACCTTTGAGTCAGGGAAACATTGAGCTTTATCATTCAAAAACAAGTATTTATTGAATATCTACAACGTGCCAGGCACTGTTCTAGGTGGTTGTGTTGCACCAATGAATGAAATAACAACAACAAAAAAAACTCTGCCCTAGTGAATATCAGATTCTAGTAGCCTGTTATATCCAGCATGAATGAAAGTATTAGCTGCTTCTCTCATTTGATTTTTTTTATTTTTAAAATTTATTTTCTTTCGGGATGGAATCTCACACTGTCTCCTGGGCTGGAGTGCAATGGCACGATCTTGGCTCACTGCAACCTCTGCCTCCCAAATTCATGCAATTTTCCTGGCTCTGCCTCCCTAGTAACTAAGATTACAGGTGCCCACCACCACACCTGGCTAATTTTTTGTGTTTGTAGTAGAGACGGTGTTTCACTATGTTGACCAGACTTGTCTCGAACTCGTAACCTTGTGATCCACTCGCCTCAGCCTCTCAAAGTGCTGGGATTACAGGTGTGAGCCATGGTGCCTAGCCCCCTCAGGTGATACTTAACTCAGAAGAAGATTGATAAAGTTGGAGAGACATACAAAACATGATGTGGACTAGTGACTTCTCTGATCAGGGAGCGTGGGTTGGTAGATAAAGGGTGAATGACAGAAATCAATTCAACTGCTGTACAATTTTGTTTGTGATAAAACCATTTACCTCATTAACAAAAGTGGAAAAATCCTATTAAAAAAGTAAAAAGCATAAAAGTAGGCAAATTTAATGAATAAGGTGATTTTCTTTCCTTCCAACAAATCTGTTTCTGCTTTTTGTGTGTTAATGTAATCTACCGTCCCATCGTCTCATCAGTCAGTCAGCACATCATGCTTATAGTTTTATAGTATGACACTTCCCAGATAAGAATCCCATTCTTTCTTTTCCTCTTACATGATTTCAGGAGCTGTCTGGCAGTCAGACTGTTGAATTGAATTCAAGGATGCTTTCAGATTAGTGCCATGAAACAGGCAATTCACCTTATCTCCATAAGGCACATTACTGTCCCCCAGTGAATGACATCTGACAGAAACAGTAAAGAGTGACTTATCTAGAATCTAGCAAGCATTTCTTTTCCCGGGATGGGCTGAGAAAGGGATGTTAAAGGGAGGCATGGCTCATAAGTCTTGAGTAACCACAATGAGTACATTGTAAGTCAGCCCACGCCAACCATTGTGGCTGGAAAATCTATACTGTGGCACCCGTCCTTAAAGAACTGAAGAGTAAAATTCCATTTCAAGTGAAATCAAATAAAAAGTCCAATTCTCTGGATGTTCCAAAGACAGAGCCCCCTGTAGGTTATTCATGGGGAAGATACAGCCCCTGAAACTATGTGTGAGATGAGAGTGCATTTCTGTTGGCAGATCTTGGTGCTGAGTCTGGTGGGACCATGGGACCAGAGTTGCTACCAGGCGTTCACTATGGGGCAAAATAGGGTCCCAAGCTTTCCATTCAATTATGGATGCAGTCTCTCAGAAATGCCTGTAAATGTGCTATAGCAGGAAGAAGTTGCATACAACGGTGAACTAGTCAGTTAAAGACACTGTTGGCTGCTGTTTTCTGCTGGAAACAGATTGAAACCTCAGTGTAAGTAAATAATCTCATTCAGAGGCAGAGAAAGACTTTCCTAGTCCTCAGTGTGGGGCTTGTTTTAGAGTTTCACATGGAGTCATACGGTGGGTATAACTGGGAATCAGTTCCAGATTTTCACAGGATTCTGTATAGTGAAAATTGCAACATCACCGGACAGTGAATTAGTTCACAGCTACTTTGGGGTTGATACATGGGAAATGTCATCACAATGGTTGTCTCCCAATTTATAGACCAGTAGAAATTTTCTTTTCTTGGAAAATTGGACACATATGTTGCTATGATTAGCCTCATGTTTATTTTTCATGTTTTTAAAAAAGTATGAGTAAATGTCTACTATATTCAGTGCCCTGTGTGCCAGCATCAGTGGATAATGGGTTTGGGCAGGGCTAATACCATTTTAAAAAAATGATGTTGAAAATTTTTGTCGGGTAAAAATTTAAAACTAAAACTTGTCCTGAAGTTGTATATCCAACCTAAAATCAAATCCACCTTGACTTTATTGCGGTTAGAGGTGTTAATCAAAGATTAAGTGGATTTGCTTTACTGGGGATCCCCAGTTACTAACAAAGCACCTGTAATCTCTGGATTGAGGCCCTTTCCTGTAATGCAATTCATTTGGTTCTTTCACATTTTTCCCCTTCAACCTCAACAGATTCCTGTGGCTTTTGTGTTATTTTTTCATCATTCTGATTGAATAATTATTCCCATCCCATCTTGCTCATCTCCTTCTGCATCGTATCTTTTGTTGCAGATTTAAACTTGCATACACTCCCTCTTGTCTCTTCCCTAGTAAGTCTGCTCAGGAATGATTCTGCATGTGAATAGAAGGTATTGACTGCTCAATATGTTTTGCATGTACTGTCAGCGGCTTTATTACTGCCTGTTTCCAGGTCTTTGCCACTAAGAGGCATGAAGTTGTTCATTTCAATAACTAGGGCTTTTGTCATGTCACAATGGAATGGATGCCTGGGATGTGTGGATGCTTTGAGTCGTAATGAAGGTCATGTTTAACTGTGTCAGCAGCAAGGTGGCAAAGAATACAGAAATACCCTCATCAGAGGGTACAGAAAAAGCATCCTCAGAGTCGAAGGAACCATTTTCCCAGAAACACCAGACTTCCTAATTTCTAGTGCCCAGTGGTTTGTAATCGTGGTGAATGAACATGAAGTTTAAGATGGTGTAGGTGTCATTCAAAAACTACTGAAGAGCTAAGGTACATTCTCAGTAAAAATGCAAGCATAAACTTAACTCATCTCTGAAGCCATTGTAGTTTCCTGTTCTCTGCTACATGTCTATCAGTATCATAAATATGGCATCTCTGGAGTGATCTCAGTTTTGGGTCCTATGAAAATTATTGAAATATATAGCCATTCAACATAGAGATTTGAACATTATGACAAGAAAGGATGTTCCTGCTATCTTGTTAAAGAGAAATACACTGGGTATTTATCATGTTGTTACACTATGCCAGACACACACAAACAGGGAACAAAGAATAAAATTATATACATTAAAATATTAGCTGGGGATATCTCTGAGTGCTAAGATTACAGAAGAATGATATTTTTCCTTATGGTCATCTTTATTTTCACAGCGAATGAAAACAATGAATGTCATATATTCTAAATTAAACCACAAGCAATTTGACTTCACATATAAAGGGTCCCCAAGGGGATGGGATCCATATTAGAAACACACAAAACAGAAAGTCCATGTTATAGTTATATGATTTCAAAAACAGTAACTTAGATGTTTTCTTAATGATTTAGTGGTTCTAAAGCTGAAATCAAGTTCTGATAGAGTCCAAATTAGTTTAGTTTTCACTGAGACTTTCAATGTCCCCATTTACTGTTCCAATGTGTGTTTTGCTCATGTCTAACACTATTTTCAGATGGTTTAGGAGGAGAAAACAAAGAGTTTGAAAGGCGGTGTCATCACATTTTATAATCATATTTGGAAAATAGCAATATTTTATTGTGCCCTTCTTTTAATATGCATGTAGATGCCTTTCTTTTGGTACATTAAAAGAATGTTTTCTGTTTTCTTTTATGGCTTTTTGCAAGTTGGATCTTTTTTTTCTCTATTTAGTGTTTTTTGATCTCCCTCCAAAAGCCTTATGACAGCTGAGTTTAAGTGGTTGCTTCAGGCTACAGAAGTCAAAGATGAAATTGAATTATGCTTCCAGGCTTGGCATACAGAATCAAGAAAAATTTCATTCATTATGATTAATTAATCCAGAAACACAGTGGTAGTATTATGATTATATTGTGTCTGGAACTTGGCATACTTTCAACTGACATTTACACAGTAAAGAAGAAAAAGGAATGGTGACTCTGCCTAGTATATCACTCCATAATAGACAGTCTGGGAAAAAAGAAAAGAAAAAGGCCAACAGGAGACTAAGGAAGAAAAGATGTTATATATTTTGTGGGGGTGGGAGCTGGGGATAGGACTAGGGGTGGAGGAGAATTGAGATTCCTCTCGCTATTTATTTTCTCCTGAAGAAATCCCATGCTATGGGATGATGAATTGCTTGCAAGACAGTTACCCTCAACACCATTTGTTTCTGGTCTTCAATTCATAATATATGGTGTTACAGTGACAATTACTCAAATTGATAGTGACATACACCAGCAAATGTGAACGCACTTCCAAAATGCCTCTTAGAAAAAAGACATTGCTAACTCATCTAAGTATTGCCTGCTTATGTCCTTTTATATGGACTCCTTTCCTTTGTTGTGATAAACTTTAAAAGTAGATTACTTGCGACTTACTGTTTAGCAGGCAGGTAATTAACCTAAGGGACCAGCACTAGCTGAGGAGGGAGACTTCTCAAGGATGAGGAAGATGGAGCAAGAGACAAGGGGAGAGAGGAGAAGGGGAATTAGAAGTGAATCTCTTAGCCACTGCTGCAGTAACACCAAACAACAAACAATCACAAGCTCTTAGCAGCATACAAGAAGAAGCATGCATTTATCACGCATCTATGGGTCAGCTCGATGGATCTCTGGGAGGCTTCTCATGCATATGTATGATATGCAGACTAGCTAGAGGTCAGTTACCCTGGGCTGACTGGGATCTACTGGGCTTCTCTGCCTCAAGATGCAGGTCTGCAAGTCAGCCAGGAGGCTCTGTTCCCCATCTTCCTCAGACCAGGCAGCTACCTGGGGTATGTTCTTCTTAGGGCAAATGCAGTGGTGCAAGAGGGCAAACTCCATCTCACAAGCTCAAGTGCTCATCCCCCACTTTCCCCTCAGAGTTAGTAGGAAAGAGAACTATGAGACCCTAGTGAGAGTGTGCATAATATTATTAGGAGAAAGAACTTATCAGTCCATCATGATAGGGAGACAGAAAAAGGGAGAATAGAATGAGAAAGACAGGCAAGAGACTGAGGCACCCAGAGACTAACAATCTCCTTCAGTTATTCCCCAACTCAGCCATGCAAATGAGAAAGTCATATTGGTAATGGTTTCAATTCTTCAAGATCTGATTGTTTCTGCAGCTTGGGGCTTCATTGTAATTTATTTGGGAAGATTCTTGCCAGTAACATGGTAACTCTACAGTACACATTCTGTTGTGGGTCATTATCCCATGGTTTGCAGCAACTTTCTTTTCAGTATATTGGCATGGAGTTTTTTTTTTTTTTTTTTTTTCCTTAGCAGTGTGGGAGAAAGTTTCTTTTCTGGGGGCCTGTGAATTTCCATGTGTCATTAATTTTTGAATCATGCTGTCATTGTGACAGCTCAGGGGCCTTACAGATGCAAACATGAGATAAGGCAGGTAGGTGTAAGTCAGGTTGCTCTCTGAAATGTACCGTGCATAAGTGCTATATATGGATGAGAACCCAAAATATACCTCCTACATAACAAAGCCAGTTAAAGACAAAGAGCACTTTAACCATTAAGGCATGTATAGGAACATTTCCAGAAGAGCAGCCTCCGTATCTGGTTCTATACCTATTTGTGTGACTTTATGTAAAGGAAACCCTTTATACTCCTTGAGGGATCTCATTTTCTATATCTGCAAAATAAAATATTTCAAACATGTAGCAAAACTTACCTATATAACTAAAAGATCAACACTAAAATATTCAAGTCTATAATTTTGACTTTTATATTTACATTTTGAATGTAAAGCCTCAATGTATTTTACAAAGCTTTTGTGGTATAAGAATCCATTTCAATAGGTATGTGACTTTGAAGCAACGCCACTATCAGACTGGCTCACTGGAAGAGACAACTGGTATATTTTGTCTGTCCAGCACTCCTTTTTTTCTGTACATGTGCTACTTCTGGACTGTAGGAGATTCTGAGGGAATTGTCAACTGGGAGAGTCTACCTTCCCACCACTATCATCACCGCCGAAGCGATCATTTGACCCTAACTGGGGCAATGAGACTCTTCCTCCTGGAAATTTGTATCTTAAGCGGTGATTCCTAGGGATAGAATCCTGTGAACAGACATGAAGCAGTTAGAGCTGAGAGCCATACAATGGTAGAGAGAGAGAGAGAAAGAAAGAGAGAGAGAGAGAGTGTTCCTAGATTCCATTACCTAAGTTCTCAGACTTGCCCTGCATTCCACCTTTTCTAAGACTTGAATGTTCTCTCTTTGTCTATGTAACCACTCTCTCTTTCCAATAAATTGCTTTTTTGCTTATGTTGGCCATAGTAAACTTCAGTTGCTTACAAGCAAAAAATAAAAAAACAAAAACAAAGCAAACGAATAAAAAAAAAACCCAAACGAAAAACAAACAAAAACCAGATGCTGGATACTATGGGCACCTTGGAAGCCAATACCTTCATTTCTCATATTTCCTCACAGCTAGGGTTCTAGATGCAAATTAAGTTCCATCAATTCAACACAATATATAAGATTTAGAAGCCTGAAGTGAGGCAAGGCCATTTTCCTGTTCCTTTTTGGCTGTGTCTGCTGAAAAACATGGCTGTGAAAACCTGAGATTTCTCTGGGGCAGTCTCCCAGTGTCCACACTAAGGCTTTCTTGGTGATGAGTAAAAGCAGTTGTGGCAGCCTTCACTCATTAAGATTACTTGATTAGATCTCCTAATCCCTGCATTATACGTCCTTTGAAACCCAGAAGCAGTGGCAGCAGAGAGGTGGCAGGTTCTTGACCCAGGCACAGCTCTCCTAGTGCCTCAGTGGAGGTAGCTGGTAGATGGGTTCTGTATCATTCTGCAGTCACTTTTAGAGACCCAGACTACAGCCTGATCCTTTCACACATCTAATGATTTCATAAGTACTCATTCTCTGTATTAAATTCTTCCTGCTAAAGGCCCAGCATGGTGGCTCATGCCTGTAATCCCAGCACTTTGAGAGGCCAGGGCAGGTGGATAACTTGAGGGAGGAGTTTGAGACTAGTCTGGTCAACACGGTGAAACCCTGTCTCTACTAAAAATATAAAAATTAGCCAGGTGTGGTGGTATACCCCTGTAATCATAGCTACTCAGGAGGCCGAGGCAGGAGAATTGCTTGAACCTGAGAGGCAGAGGTTGCCATGAGCTGAGATCATGCAATTCTGTTTGCACTCTAGCCTGGGCCACAGAGCGAAACTCTGCCTCAAAGAAGAAAAAAAGTTAAAAATAAAAATAAACAATTTTTCATGCCAATAATACCTAAAGTTGTCTCCTTTTGCATTGAATTCTGACTAATATAGAACTGTAACTGATAAAAATTTATAAGTGATATAGAAAAGGACATATGAACTAGTTAGAAAGATGCAAATAAAAGCAATGTAATACAAAAGTGGCCAAATAATTTTGTGCTTGAATTTCCTCAGTATTATCATCAACAGATATGTTATTAGGTAGTCAAGACTATAGGAGCTATAAAATTTGTAAGACATAGATAAATGATGGATTATAAAACAATTTGAATTTTACAAAGTAGTTAACAAAATTTTCTTATATTTTTGTTTGCTATTAATATAGTTACAGCAGACAGTTTTCTTTATATTGAAAAGCTGATTCTAAAATATGTTAGCAAGAACAATAAATTAAGAATAGCCAAGTATGACAGAAGAGATAGTAGAACCAGATGAGGGGACATACTTTACTAGATAGAAATTTATTCTAAAGTAATGATAAAAAGGTAAAATGATATTATCACTTTCAGGAAACCAATAGAAAAGAATGGAGTGTCCAGGAAGAGACTAACACAATATGGAAACTTTGTATGTAGCAAATCTGGTAATAAGGATCAAAGGGGAAAGAGTGAACAAGTTACTTCTACATGCTGAGAAAGCTAGTTATCCATGTAGGGGGGAAATAGCCGTACCTTATTCACACACACACATATACACACCATTCAAAATGGTTTAGTGATTTGGCCATCAGTAGTAAAACTTCAAAATTTTAAAACCTTGAGAAGACAAAACAATTAAATATCTTTAAGGCTTTTGGGCAAGCCTGGGTAGAAAATTCTTCAAGAAGACACAAAAATAAAAAAAAAAAAACCACAGCATTGACTTTGACTGTAGTTAGCTTCTGGAATACTCAGAGGTCTAGTCAGATAAAAAAGATCAGGTGTCTTGGAGATTTGTCCTTCCAGGTACTCCACATGGGGCAGCAGAGTCACATCTGAATGACTGGGATGTAATAGAACACAGTTAAGATATAGTGTGTAGACCAGGTCTGTATGTGTGGGTGGACAAGTAAGTGCCTCGGAAAAAAGACCTGCTACCATTCCTAAAAAAGGCAGGATGGTGAGAAGCATAAAACTCAACAAACTCTCATTATTTCAGATCTCACTGTCACATCTTCGCTCTGTGTTTCATCAGATAATACTCAGTGATAGGGCTTTCTTGCTTAACTTACTATAAATTCTGTTTGATAAAAACCCTTGTAGAGCACAGGGCAGCTCTAGTGTCCATACCTGTTGACATTTAAAACACCAAAATAACTATTGATTTTTTAAATCCCCAGGAGTTAATTGTATTTTAATGTAATATAAGATGTCTTAAAGTATAATGGATTGGCAAAAGACCCTATTGATGTTTTAAGGGCCTAGGGAAGAAATTGATGGAAAAAAATCTTTCCTTGGAATGAAACGACTGTTATATGTTACAAGATTTAAGGCACAGAAATTGAGAAATAAAGATGGGCAAAGTCTCAGCTAGAATTCATAGACCAAAATAGCAAAAAAACACCTGTTTGAAATGCAAATCAATTTCTCACTTTTTATGTTGTAGCAAAATCTCTCCTAAAAGAAAAGAGACTATCTTAATAAAATAGAGATCTATCATAACAATAGTTTGAAAACAGAATGATTGATAAAACAAGCTCATGTTTTAAAAAGAAGCGTTTCTTAAAACTTCATAAAGAAAAACACCCATAGGCTAATATTCTTGAAAAAGGGTAGGTATTTTGCTTTTTATTTTAACCTTTTTTTAAAAGTTGGAGGACAATTTTCTCTCTCAAATATTTCTTGACATAGTAGATAAAAATCCAAATAAAGGGGAATAGTATCTCTTTATCAATACAAATATTTATAGCCACTTTATTCACAAATGCAAAAAACTGGAAACAACTCAAATGCCTGTCAGTGGTTAAATACATGGTGGCATATCTACACAATGGACTGTACTCATATCAGGGAACCCATATGTGGAACAACATAAATGAGTCTCGAACAAACTATCCTGAGTGAAAGAAGTCAGATGGAGAGATTCCATGTATTGGACATGGTGAAAAAGGCTAACCTGGAACCCCAAAACAGACCAGTCAAATGCAACACTGTACCTAGAAAGAATGCATTTTGTTGTATGTAAATCCTTCCTCAATACACCTGACCACCTTAAAACTTCTGGCAGATTGGTTTTTTATACAGAGAAGGAACAAAAAAAAAGAAAGAAAGGAAAGAAAAGGAAAAACATGCCAGAGAAGAGAAGAAAAAGAAAAGAGAATTGATATCATGGAAAAGGGAGATTTTTGTTAAGATTCTTAGGTAAACCAATGTAATTTCTAGTTGATTATAATAGAAGTATGGTGCTTAACTGCCCAAAGTTGCCAGATACATGTCAAGAGAAACAAGAATGTCCATAAAATTGGAGAAGTTCTCCCAAATAAGGGTAAATAAAATATATTTAAAATAAAAGTTATGTCATTGGAGAGTAACAAAAAAATGATGCCTATTGCATTTGTCTGTGATACAGCTGGGTTATGAACCTCTCCAGGCCAGAAGGCTTGTGTTATCTGCACAGCTAAGAATAAAACAGGTGTATTCAGGACATTGCTCCCTTCCCCACACCACCCCAGGGAAAAAATCTCTTTAAAAGAGGAATCTAATAACCTTAGCCCAACTATCTAAAAACATATAGGTTTCAAACTTAGTAGACCTGAGGTCCACTAATTAGCATTGAAGCCTTGGGCAAATCTCCCAACTTTCTTACATTTTTATTTTCTTGCTTGTAAAATGAGGGTATTGTATAAAATGATACAAATTGTTTAAAGAAGTCTGGGCAAAACAAAACTGAAAACCCGGACAGGCAGAAGGCAGGCATTAAGCACCAAGAAAGTTCCAAACCCTGAGTATAACAGGAGTCCAGGAAGGACAAATTAAGAAGATGATGACTCAGCTTCACTCTTAAGAGTGGCTACATATCTATCTAGCAACTACAAGCCTACAATGCTCTGGAAAGCTAAAGTGACAGGTGGCGTCTAAGTGATGAACAAAAATATGTTCACTAAAGTCAAATGAGTGAAGATTAAGCCTCCTGACCAATTTAAAATCCCAGTCTGTAGAAATGGGGCCTAAAAACAAGTCTGCTTTTGCTGAAAGGATGTGCTACGTGTGGAGTCAATGCTCCTTAAAGCACAGAGCTCCTTCCAGCACTCCTGTCTCAAGTCTATACTGGTGTTTGAGATTAGGAGAGCCTGGTCCAGGAGACGGGGTCAAGGGACTCTGTAAGAATGTGAGAGGAGCTGGGGAACCAGCAACCTAGAGTGCTGTGGTTTTTAAGACATAAAGACTCCCATTGAAAGTAATCAACAGAAGAATGAAGATTTCATTAGCACCTCTGTAGAACCAGAAAACATTGTCCTAGACAGGCTTTATGGCAGTCAGCCCAGAAACCTCCCTGCAAATCGTTTGGGAATTCCTGTTTGTCAACAGAAAATTAAGATGCCTTTAATGGTAGCTGCTTAAATGCCATTTCTTGTTTTCACCACAGCCTCCTTTCCTGGGGAGAAATTTTCAAATTTGTCATTATTATCCTCTCTTAGAAGTGGCTCAGGGCTGTTGTTGTATGAAACATAAACCAAAATACAACAATCAACTTCCGAATAGGATGCCAGTATCATATATGGGGAAGCAGCATGTAAACCACAAAGGGAAGAGTATAGTGGCAGATTTGTCAGGTCTCCAGTAAAAGACAATGTCTAAATTCCTGCACTAGATCTGCTTTTAGAATATTTTACGTTTTTCAAGTCGCACCTGGGGTTTTCTGGAATAATGAACAGTAATACCCTAAGCAACGAATTCTTAATCGGTACTACTTTGAAATTCGTAACAGAAAATTAATCAGTTGGTCCTCATCAGAATAAGAACATAATTATGTGACGATATTGCTCATTTTACACATGGGAAATTCCCAAAGCAGTTAGGGGTCATATTAGGCCATTTGTGTTTTTAAATTGTTTGTTTAGATTCCACCTCTCTGGACTTGGTTTATGTGTTGTTGCTTTCCATGTAAGTTAATCTCTACATCTCTCTGCCTGGTTTTTAACACAACGTAGTGTGTTTAAAAGAACATTGGACTATGCCTCATGTTTGCCACATACTTGCAGAGAGCCACTGCATCAGTCATTTAAACTTTCTGAGACTCTCTTTCAATCTGTAAGTAAGGATAATCATACCTACTTCACCACGTTGTCATGAGGAGTACCCCAGGGAACCTCTGTGCAAGACCTGGCACTCAGCAAATGTTAGCTTCCTTTCCCGATCTGCAACTGGCCCCACCTGACCTAAACACATTTTCTGCCTCTGAAGCTACAACTTTCACTCAACAAAGCAAGCCTCCTGAAAGTTCCTGCCATGCTAATTCTCACTTTCTGCCTTTAGTTATGTTACTGTGACACCATCTCTTTGTCTAATTTCTGCTCATCTTTTAGGTATATAAGGCAAATATATCTTCAGGTAAATTTCAACAAAATGGAAATGAATCATGTTCTTTTATTTTACTCTTTAACATTTTTTTCTTGGCTGCATATTTAGGTAGACAGCCATTCCTTAATTTGTGCATATTATGAATAACATATAAAATAGACTTAATGAAAATGTATTTTCAATTTCTACAAATATTTTGTTACTTAGCTCCTATGCAGAAGATATAAAGTTGAAAAAGAGTCAATCTCTTTCCCTGTGAGCCCTTTATTCTCTTAGAAAAATAATTTAGTGATACTGCGTGTTTTATTTTTCACTCATTTAAGTTAGTTTTTATGAAGTACCCTGTGTCTTTATATGGGGTGAAATTCAGGCTACAGTTAGCCTTTTGCTTGTGTTTTTTGGATAGTGAAATGAAATTATGGAATTTTAATACTTTAATATGGTATATGATGATTTTTAAACATGATGCTGTAATTTTCCAGTTATGCTATTTAAAAGTCATATTGAGGCCGGGCACGGTGGCTCGCGCCTGTAATCCCAACACTTTGGGAGGCTAAGGCAGATGGATCATAAGATCAGGAGTTCAAGACCAGCCTAGCCAAGATGGTGAAATCCCAACTCCACTAAAACTACAAAAATTAGCCAGGTGCAGTGGTAGACACCTACAATCCTAGCTACTCAGAAGGCTGAGGCAAGAGAATCACTTGAACTAGGGCGACAGAGGTTACACTGAGCCAAGATCACCCTACTGCACTCCAGCCTGGGTGACAGAGTGAGACTCCATCTCAAAAAAAATAAATAAAAATAAAAATCATGTTGAGACAAAAATAAACAGCATTTTAAAAATTTCCCAACAGATTGTGACTGGGTAATTGATTAATTAGGAGTTAAACAGAGGACTTAGTGGTAACATGATACAGCCAGAACATTCTTAAGAGATAAGTTACATTTATCAATCACATGAAAACTGTATTTAAGTACTAGAATACATGTCAATCAATCCATGTGATTCTTTGTCTTCAGTCAATGGAAGGTAAATCTGGTTTAACTATGTTTTAATATATGATGTGAGCCTTGTTCACATGGTTTATATTTGAACTCAAAGCTACTACCTTAATTTATTAGTTTTGGGTGGAGGCTTATCTTGTACTCTTCTAGAACATTCTCCTTGTACATCATTAATTTCCTTGTCTTGTAGACTGAACCTTATTTTTAATACTCACTAAGAAAACCTTGTTTCTGAGAAAATATAAAGAAAGCTAAGATGTACTTTGTGGCAACTTTTAGTGTGGTCTGGTGTGGTAGGGAATTTTCATTGATTTTTTTTAGGTAAAAGAGAGACATAATTTCCTTGTGTGAGAAGGTTACTTGGAAATGATGATCTTAGGCCCTTCAAGTTGCCCCTGTATCTGAGAACCTGCTGAGCATGATTACAGATCACGAGTTGGGCTTGGGTTTTCCCAAGCTGGCTTCAGAGACAACTTGTCTAGGCTCCCAGTGAACAGCCACAGCCCACAGAGAATGTGTGTTTACCCAGACCTTTTCCATGGTTTACTTCTGAAAATTAGTTCAACCACATGGGAATCTAGTTAGACTCTTGGAATTATAATCTTTGACTGGTACATGACCCAAGCATTTTTTATAGAATTTGAAAATCAGATTGGAGCTTAGAAAATGAGGAAAGAACTGTAAGAGTCCAAATCTAAGCCTCTTTGAGGTCTACCTGAAATCTACCTTTTCAAGCATGGATTCCCACTACCAAACTGTTCATCTTTACTAGATGCAACAGCACAAAGCAGAATTGAAGTGAGACATAATAAAGGATAATTTTCAGTTCTCATGCAGCTCACTGGGGAGGTAAAAGTATGTGAAAACTTTCCTCATGTATGACCTCCTACTAAACTGAGCATATTCCATCTAGCTGTTTAGGAGGATAGGTATTTGTAGCATAGAGTTGATTTTATAGCATATACCTATAGTATTTTATCCAAGAACCCAAGATTAGTGCTATGGTTGATAGATTGAAGTATAGGTTGATAAATAAATGCTATCTTTAAGAATCTGCTATTATACCTAGATTTCTAAGTATAAGAAGGGAATAATTAAGACTGATAATTTATTTGAAAATGCATTATATTTCTCATTAAGAATAAACCATAGTAACTAATGGAAAAAAAAAAAAAGCAAAAGCTTATCTACAGTAGAAAGCTGGCAAAAAAATTGCTAAGCAATGAAGAACTTGCCTTTTCTAGTTCTAACATTCAGTAGCTGATAGCAGATCATTGCCATAAAGAAGTATTTACCAATTTTAAAAGGTCTTGGCCCATCATAGCTAGTGTTAGATTTGGAATATAGCTTTTGTTGCCAAGGTGACAAACACTTATAAATATAACACATCTTCTAATGTGCTTTTAACTTGGTATTTTTACGGCTTTTAAATCAGATACCATTAGCAAATATATTAGGTAATTTAGCTGAAAGACCATTTTCCTCTAACACTTTTTGTTACATTTCCCCAGGTATTTCAGTAAATGTCTGTTGTGACATTCTACTCCTGCTAGGCTTCCAATGTAAGGGGATACATAAAGTACATCTAGTAAAGATTAACATATATTACCTTGCCTTTTTTTGTATTGATCACTGAAAATGTATAAAAGAGAGTTAAATTTGTAGTCTCCTTGAAGAGCAATCATTGTTCCTATTGTTATTTTGGGGTCTACACCTCCTCCCCACAAATAATAGTCTGCCTTTAAGATTCAATGCATACAGGAAAGGGTTTTGGATACAGCATAATAACCATATATTAACACTTCCCAAAACCTCCACACCTAAATGCTTTCCCATATATAAAGAAGGCTATGAGGAAAGTAATTATAATAGACTACGTGGAGCCCTAGTATTTCCACAAGTTTAAATTTATTGTTCCAAACAATAAACCCAACAGCCCAGGCAGGGAAGGAATTAGCTCTAAATGTATTCACTGGATTCTTAAAAGAAGGTTTGTAAAGTGGACATATTTGTCACAGCAAAGATAAAATGAGATGAGACATCTTTAAAGTCCAAATTTGCATTTATTGTTACTTCATTAGAAATCCTTCTTAGAAGATTGTCCAAAACTTAATTCATTCTTTTTTCTTTCATTCATTCAAGCAACAGACATTTAAGAGACATCAACCATGTTGCAAGCACTGGAGACAGAAAGATGAGTAAATCTCATCCCTCAAGAAGAGTATAATCTCAGGAAAAAGGCAGGCAAATCAAAGAAGTATTGCAAGACACTGTTAAGTGCTAAGATAAAGACTATATACAAGGAAGGCATCAGGGGAGAGTCCCTAAAGAGGGACAACTCTTTGCAAATTACTTTTACAGAATCAAGGTGGAAAAGAATATATATTTTATTTAAACAGCAAAACTCTTCCAAGGAAGTGTTTTACATAGTAAATCTAGAATTGCTGTTTCCTTACTGTGTGATCTTGAAAGCCTCTCTGTGCTTCAGTTACCCCTCCTATGTAAGGTAGATAATCTTCCTCGCCACCCGCATGGCTCATAGAAGACTGTTTATAGGGATAATGGGATGCGGGTGGTGTCACTATTTAAATTCTTTGGAAAAGAAAGATGCTGTGTAAACACACAACATCCTTATTATTCCAAGCGGTAGCATTTTGGATAATTACCGTATAATGCTGCACCTTTTTGTGTGTGTGTGGTTTGTTTCTTTATAGAAAGGCAAGTGCTAATATTAAGTTTCTCTAATAACTTTGGAAGCAATTTTAATCCAGCAGACAAAACAGAATAATCTTTAGAGTAAGTTAAATCCCTTTGTATTTGAGTAGATTTTGTTATTTACCAAGGTCTTAGGCAATTTCACCACAATTATGAAAAGTGGTGCCCAGCAAGCCCAGCTCTACAGCAAATATCTGAAAGACGCTATTGGGGACAGCCTAGCAACTTCTTCCCAACAGATATAACTCAGTTGTGCACGTATGGGCGCACGTGTGTGTATGTGTACGTGTGTGTGTGTGTGTCTGTGTATGTGTGTTTGTGTGTGTGCGCACATGCCTGAGCCTGAGGCTTGCCAGAAAGAGCTGGGAACGAGCTGAAACTGGCTAGCATACCTGAGGCAGCTGTTACATGGTGGCGCCTGGATTCTTCTCTCAGACTCCAGGCTGGCTCCCCTCCTCCTCCACCTCCTTTTCATAGTCTCTCTAACTCTCTAACTGCCTTTCTTCTTCCTCCCTGCAACTTGGTCAGAGATTCCCATGGCCTGAGACTCTGGCCTTGTCCTGCCGCCAACATTCTGGGACTGGCTGGCTGGGGAAAGAACCCACACTGGTGGGAACATGAAGTCTCAGAAAATAAATAAATAAATAAATAAATAAAAATGACCCAAAGCCCTCTTATCTGTTTCATCTTTCCTTCCTCTCATTCATTCTCATTTTCTCTCTCTCTCTTTCTCTTTCTCATTTTGATTTTTGTGCTGGAGATTAGCCAAGAATTGCCATGGCAACCAGGGAAAATGACAGTTCAAGATAGATCTGCTCTTGGGTCCTGAAATTTGCTTTATCAGCAAGACAGTGTCTATCAACTTGACCTGGGGTTTGCCAAGGCAGTCCAGCCATTCACAAATAAAAGAGGCAGCCTGTTTAAGGAGCCCATACGAACCCCTCCCTTCCCCACAGAAGTATGCTGCTCCAGGAGATGCCAAAAGAGCAGGGAGGTTAATAGTAAATGTACGAGTTTTTTTTTAAACATTAGACAACAAGAAACCTTACTTTTTCAGTTCAATCTGGCCGCTCATAGTTTGAGGTAGTTTTCCATAGGCTGCCACTGGAATTGGATAGAATTGGTAGAGCCAACCAGAATGAAATGAAAAAAATGCCAGTGCCAAACCAGCAAAGGAAAAGCAAAGAACCCTAGACCCCTGGAGGCCCTAGTGCCCTTGACAAGGGTAAAAGGTATGTATTGACAGTGGAAAGGCCAATGATATTAATCCTAAGAAATAGTCTCTGATTACATTTCAGGGACTCAGGGCCCACTGACAGAAAAGAGCAATTACTTATAGTCATATTTTTTAAAAATTTGACAAAGATCCCGATCATGATGGATTAGGTACATTTAATATCTCAATTAATAAGCCCTCTACAATAGTAACATGTCAACTTGGTTCAAGAAATCCACTCCAGTTGATAGTCATCCAGGAAATGTCTTTCATACCCACATATTAAATTTAATCTGCCACCCCTGTTTTATAAGACTTTGTATTCATCTGCTGAAGAAAAGATGCTTATTCTATCATTTCAATTTAACAGCTTGCTTAGCAAAGTTGATAGGTAGGAGTTTAGAAGATATTCATTGAATGCCTATTTTGTATATTTACAAAAGAGGTAGATTTAAGGGAGTTACCCAGAAGCAATTTTTTTTTGTCCCACTGTTATCCTATTGGTCTTCCTTTCATTCAGCAGATTTATCTGTCATGAAGAATTTAAGTTTCATATTTTCCTCTGTCAGTTGTGAAAAGGCCTGTCAGCTGGGGCTTACACTATAGTTTGCCAAAAGGCCTATAGCACACAATGACAATACAATCTTATATTTGTGCTCCCAGTCTCCAGATAATCCCCCACTTTCCTCCTCTGCAGCCCAGTTATGATCAGGCTTAAGTTGCATATTGTGTTTTTAGCCAGATTTTGCTGATAAATGCTATCAGCAAGACTGAAATGAAATACAGCAGGTTTAGCTCTTATTACCAGTGTAAAACATGTCTTGAGAGTTTTGTGTGTAATATAGAGACAGTAGTTGCATAAAACCATTTAATTCACAGAAACTAAATATAGGAATGTTAATGGTTTTGGCTTTTATCTGTTGAATGTTCGAAGATCCTTTATTCATATACCTG
This sequence comes from Plecturocebus donacophilus, assembly GCA_004027715.1. Lineage (NCBI taxonomy): Eukaryota > Metazoa > Chordata > Mammalia > Primates > Pitheciidae > Plecturocebus > Plecturocebus donacophilus. The sequence continues at coordinate 15,341 of PVKP010018643.1, read as the reverse complement.
AAAATATAGACCTTTGATTAACATTCTATGGAGATGTGCTTGAGATACCAGGCCATTTGCCACATTGTTTCCAGTGTGGATGCAATTTTGAAAGAAAACTGTGCAAATTCTTACCATTATTTATCAATATCCTCAAACATAAGAGGATGTTGTTTGTGCCATTTATATGTGCTATTTTTATTTTGAGTTCACATAGATACCTAATCTAAGAAAGATTTACATTACCCGTACCCCTACAGAAACTACCGCATTCTCATTAAATAGAAACCATATAAATAAGTAGAGGCCTACAAACCATTCTTTTCAGAACGTGCTGAGTCTGCAGCAAAATGTGAAGGACTAGTACATTAGAAAAATGTGTCATCGTCTCAGCCAAGGAGAGAGGGGGTTAATCATCATTCCTAGAACTCTGGAGTGGAACAAAAGCTTGCAGCCTGACACCAAAATAACATCACAATGAAAAGTAAAATTGCTTCTAAGGCTAAATTGCTTCATTTGAAAATTGTAGTGATACTGAGAACAATTATGTCACTTAAACTTTTACAATTTTGTTTTTATAAGTCAGTTATAAAACTATCGTGGTTTGAATGCAATTATTTAATAAGGGCATTTGTAATTGTCCAACATAATCAATTATGCTTCAATCAGGCTCTTCTCTGAGACTGTATTTTTGTTAGCATCTAAGTCTTTCTTATGATAATATGTACTTTTTGAAACAGCCAAATAAAAATCATTGTTTTCCAGAAAAGTTCTTCCCTCCTCTCTTATTGTAAAGCATTTCCCCACTGCAAACTGAAACTCAGAATTCTTTTTCTTTTCCCCTTTTCTTAGAAACTAAACGTCTACTCAAAGCATGAGAAGGGAAAACACATTGTTAAATAATAGAGGAAGTAAAAGTTGGTTCTTCAAGAGTCATGATAGTGTTGTCAAGAGTGTTTTTCAAGCTGAGACAGGGACTGGAGCCTGGGGAGCATAGAGTGGTGCCCATGAGTTACTCAGCAGGAGCCATGACAATGTTGGTATCACAAGTCACAGATCATGACTTTGATTTTCTAAGAAGGAGGAGGATTAATTATGGGCTGAGTGTAGGGACACTCAGGCCTCCAAGAGACTGTAGGATTTTAGTTGCTGTGTTGTGCAATTTGTGGGCTATTTGGTCCCCTTTGGACAGCCTAGAGAGCTATGTTTTCCCTCCAGATTTTAACTGAAGTCTCTGCTACTGCCTTATCACTGTGTTTTGCCTGGTTTATTCTGATAGTCTGATCTCTGTACTCACTGGCATGACCAAGAGGCTTCTCATGGAGCTAGGTTCTCAGCTGCTACTTCCTCTCTCCCCATCCTTTTTCTCTTCTATGAACAGACTCATCCTTACTTTGACCTCTCTTATACATTTTCATTTTTGATAAAGATTCTCATCACTTTATGAATGATGTCAACCCTCTTCTCACTCTGCTTTGCATCATGCCGTAAAAGATGATGCTCCTACTTAAAAGCATTCCCTCATTTCAGATCAATCTTCAAGGAAATGAGTAAGTCCTGCCAGTGACTACAAGAAGCTTAGCTTCAGCCACATGGCTTCAGCAGAAACTGGAACAGAGATCCCAACAAAGCCTTCACCATACAGAAGCCAGTGAGTTTGTTGTTTTGAAACCCAAATCTGCTAGTGTATGTTCCCAGCTTAAAACCAGCTCATGGCATTCCCTCATTTTAGGATATCAGTCAAATGTCCTGTGTTCTCTCTCCCATCTAGTTCTTGAGTTTTTTCTTATACTCTTTGTTCCAGGCAAATGGGCCTTCTCTCCAAATCATCTACTTCCTCCTCCAGCCCAAGGCCGGTCTGCTTGCTGTTGTTCCCTCTGCTTCTGATGCTTTCCCATCCAAGCCCAACCCAGACCCCATATTTCTTACCAGGCCAAGTCCTACTCATTCCTCTTTCCCCTTTCAGACCAAACATGACTATAGGAAAACCAACACTGATGCCTTGAATCAAGCAGGTCTCTCTGTTCTATGCTCTTATGATGATGGACTTTTCCTTCAAATTATTTATTACCTTTGTAGCATTATATTTTTTTTTCTATTATTTGATTATTATCCATTCCAATGGTCCTTTCTTGAGAACAGGGATTTTATCTTTGCTTTTTCTTATTTCTGCACTCTATAGATACTCAGTTTTAATCTGTTCAATGAATGAACTCTTTGGAGTTCATAGAAATTTTGTCCCAAAAAAACAAGGCAAGCAAATTTCCTAAACCTGGGTCAAGCAGTGAGGTTTTGAGAGTACCCTTATATCTGTTTGTGTAGAAATATACAATGACAAATTGAAAACAGCCTAACCATCAACAGAAGAACAAATAAATAAATTGCACTATGTTCATAAAACATAACACCATGCAGCAGTTAAAATTAATGAATTAGGTCCATATGAGTGTATCTAGTTAAATCCTCAAAGCACATACATAAAATGTGGTCATCACACAAAATATATATGTTGGTTTATTTTGTCTAGAATCCATGTAAGAAGTAGTCAGAAACACAATGGTAATACAAGTAAATATAAAGACTGGGGATGATATCTAGGAAGAGTGGGAATATGAGGTCATCAAAGTTCTTCTACTCCTTACCATGTCATTCCCCAGCCAGATTACAGTAGGAGGAGTGTAATCAATCTCTGCTCTTTTTTGGGGGCCACATCTCTACTGTTTATTTTCTGGGAAGTTCTTAATTGTACTTGAAAACAAATGCATCTCAACAGGGTAAAGATTAGAGAATCATTTATAAATGGAAATTATAAAAGGAAATAAACTAGAGAATAATAACATAGAAGATGCTCAATAGTCAATACGAAAAATATTGAATTTAATTTCTATTTTGAAATATTCTGTGAAACTAAGTTTGTAAAACAAAACAAATAAAATTAAACAAGATTTCGAAGATCCCAGAGGCCTAATAGAAAGTTGAAAATTAAGTAAAAAAGGTAAGAATTTTCTAAGACTCTGCCCTTGACTCGAGACAGGGAGACATTAGGCACAGAAATGTTTGATGCATATGGCCTTGCTCTTAGTGTAAGCTGCCTCCTTTTTGTGTGTGTATAGAATTGGAAAGTTTTAGAGCCCACTCTTCCCTAAAATATTTCCCTTACTCATTTTGCTATTGACCTCATATCCACTTTCCTTATTGACTTGAGTCAATGCATTGAAGAGTACTCCAAAAACCACAGGATTTTAGAATAACAGAAAGTCTTTTTTTTATTAGATAAGGAAACTGACACTTGGAAAGTTAACGTAACTTTGGAAGCCTAGCAGTCTGGGAACCACTGTCACCTAGCAGTCTGGGAACCAGACCCCAGAAATCCTCATTCCTGTCCCATTATTCTGCCCAGTGCTCCACACTATAATGTCATTTTCTCGGGGCCATCCATTTAAGCCTGTAGCCTTTGTTAATGCTATAGATTGGATTCATTTAGCTAGGCAGTCACCCAACTGGTACCTGAGTGGAAAATAAAATATAAAATCTGATGAGGAGTGGTATACACATATAATGGAATATTATTCAGCCTCAAAAAGAATGAAATTCTGATGCATGATACAACATGAATGAACCTCGATGACATTACACTAACCCAGATACAAAAGGACAATATTGTATGATTCCACTGATATGAGGTACCTATAGGAATCACATTGATAGGGAAAGGAAGTTGCATGGTAGTTGTCAGGGGTTGGAGGATGGAAGCATGGTAAGTTTAGTGTTTAATTAGAACAGAGTTTCAGTTTGGAAGATGAAAATGTCCTGGAGATGGATAGTGGTGATGGTTGCACAACAAGGTGATTGTACTCAATGCCACTGAACTGTACACTTAAAAATGGTTGAAATGTTAAGTTTTATGTTATGTATGTTTTATCACCATTTTTTAAAGGAATCAGATGAGGAATAATGAATTATGAATTCCAGCTGAGGAAAGCACACTTGGTGGGAATTCTAGGCATCTAGAAGGTACTATGAAAATACTAGGTGCTTAAGGTAGGTGAGAAGAGGACAAAGAGAAGAAATGAAAAAAGTATATTATCTAGACCAGCATAGTCCACTGGAACTTGGTGGAAATGGTCTACGTCTGTGCTGTGCAGTGTAGCAGCCAGGAGCCACTAGCCACAAGTGGCTATTGAGCACATGAAATGTGGCTCATGCACTAAGGAACTGAATATTTAACTTAATTTGATTTAACTAACTTACATTTAAATAGCACAGGTCTAGACTTCCTATTGTTGGTGATTTCAGTAAAAGTACTTGTATTTCTGCTTCTTCTGACTCATTTTCTATAAATTCAAGCACTAGTAACTCATTCCTTCGGTTGCTGTTAGGAGGTATTATCCATCTCTTGTGTGCTAGATTCTTGCTAGGCAATCGAGTAATAGGGAGCAACGGGAATGCTCTACCCTGCAGGTAGGAGTATCAATAAGTATAACTCCTGCAAGAAAGAAGGTGACGGGGTGTCTTGAGGTGAAAGATGTTCATATCCTTTGACCCAGTGTATACCCTAGAGGAACCCTCATAGCTGCTCAAGGAAGCATGGACATGCTAAATCAGAAAAGGCCTGTCGAGCAATGAAAGAAGAGATAAACTGAGCTATGCTCATAAAACAATACTATACAATAGTTAAAATTAATGAATGAGTCCTGCATCTACCTATGTGGCTAAATTCCAGAAACACAATAGCGAGCAAAAAGAAAATTTCAGTTGCAGAAGGATATACACAGGATGATATCATCATTTTTAAAAACTTATTTAAAAAACCGTGCATTATTGTTTATAGATACATATGTATGTAATAAATGTAAAAACATACATGGGTGAAGAGACAGCACATCCCTGATCATGGATACTTCTGGCAAGAGAGGGAATGGAATGGGAAAAGGGACACAGAAGTCGTCAACTCATCTGCAATATTCTATTATTTAAAATGGTCTTTTTTATATGACAAAACCAGAAAGTGGATCCATTGGTGTTCATTAAATTCTTTGCTATACTTTTATGAATAGTTGAAATACTTGATGATAAAGAGGATGCAGATGAAATGGCCCTCCTGCTAAGAAGCATTCAGATTATAGGGGCATTATGAGTACAGTAAAAATGGCAATAATATATTAAAAGTATTAATAGGGGCATGAGGTGTATGAGGTGGGAAAGAAAATAGAGGAAGATGGAAGTAACTCTGTCTGAAAGAGTCAGGAGGAGCCAAGGAAAACTTCACCAGGTAGTTATACTCAAGTTCATTTTCTAAGGATATGTAGAAGTTTAGTTGTGAGAAAAACAGTGATATTTATTGGAGGCTAAGAAGACAGTTTGTAGAAAGTGTGAAAGACTTCACTGGAGTCTAGAGCTGACAGGGTAGAGGGAATAGCCGATGAAACAGATTAGAGTTGACTAAGTCAGTGTTCTGCCATCCAAGCGTGCGTGCGTGCGTGCGTGCGTGTGTGTGTGTGTGTGTTTTGGGGATGTGAGAGGGTAAAGCCAGAGGAGAGAATGAATGAGAACACAGCTAGGGAGACCCATGGTCTTATAATTGTCTAAGTGAGAGGTTATAAGAGCTTGGGTCAGGAATGGGTGGTGTCCAGGTAGACTCTATGGGACTTGATGACTGTAGGACTAGGCAGCAAGGTTCTTATCTTAAACAACTTTGGCTGATGATGACACTGACCTAGAAGGCTAATATGGAAGATGGAGAAGAAGCAAGGTTTCCTCAATCTTAGGAGTGAAAGGAGGAGAGGTGAGAAGATTTGGGATGTGCTAACTTTGAAACCTCTCCAGGTAGAGATGTCCAGAAAGGGAGCTATGGGAAGAAGCAGCATAGAGATAACAACTGGAGTGGATAACACAGGCAAAGAGCAGTCTGTAAAATGAGAAAGGAAGATTTCACTGGACAGCTAAGAAGTTGGATCACGCTGTAGGCACGCTAAGCTCTTCCTCCCAGAGACAGGTCATGTTTTGGCAGAAGAATCTGAAGACTTCTAATTCAACAGCAATAAAGAGGACTGAACAAAAGAATCATGCTCCAGGGTTTGGCATCTACCCTTAGCAAACTAATGTAGCAGTGAACACACAGACTTTATAGTTAAACTGACGTACACTCAATGCATTTGCCATTAAACTTTCATTCCCCACTTACTAGGTGTAAAGTTGGGCAAATCACCAAACCTCTCTGAGCCTCAGTTTCTTCTTCTGGCAATGGGGATGTTACCTTACAAGTTTGTGGTGAGGATGAAGTAGAATAATGTTGGTAAAATATTGAATACACACTAAGTCCTTTCTCTTTTTTTTAGCCCTTGCCATTGTGAATGCCTACACTTGTCTAAGAACATTTTATTTAACTAATTACTTTTTCCTCAAAATACAAAGTAATCCTGACCATAGAAGTTGTCAATTACTTGAAAACAGGGGCCATATCTTAAATGTTGATCAGTCAGGTCCTCATCGAACATTACTATTTTCCTAACAAGCTGTAGACTACCAATAACATGTAGCACAATGCTAGGTACATTGTAGGTAAGCAATAAATAAGTGCCTTCTGAATTGAAGTGTACTCTAGTACAGCCAATAAAAATAAGCATAAAATTTTTTATGATTCAGCTTCATATGTAATCACTTGGTAACAACCTTGTTAAGCCTAACAACATGCGTAGGCAATAAGTATATCATTTTATAAGGAAAGGAAAATAGAGGTTATTTGTTCAAGTTCACAGAAAAAAAACTAGCTCAGGGCCAGAAATAGACAGAAGTTAATCTAATGGTCAGTAAGCATGGGGAAATCTCCCAGTAGTATTTTGGTTATGGGCCCAGTGAGACATGAACAAACCATCCCTTAGGATTTCTAATGCAAAAGAACAAATATAAAAATAGAAGACTGCTTTTCATATAGTTAGTACCAAGTTCTCCAATCAAATTCTACACAGCAACTGGCAGAGAGGGTCTCAGATCAAGGAAGAAGTGAGATTGGCTTGGAGGGATCCTATCTGGATTCAAGGAAAGTAACAATACAAATTATGGGATGGATCCACATCCTCGAGGTACATTTTTATGTCTGTGCAGAAAAGTAAGTTGACAGCATAAAGGGTCACCAAATAGGAAAGGAGATATGGTTTAATTTTTATCTTTATGACTCTCTGCTTACATTCATTATGGAAAAATCAAGGTTTAAGTCAGAGTTTAAGGTGGGCCAAGACTTCCCATCTTAGGGTTTAAGAAGCTTTGCTGGTTCAGAGGTGAGGCTGGTGTATTGGTGAAAAGCAACCAAAGAGAAGGAGAAGTGAGAAGACAAAGTAGAAAAGAAGAGAGAAGTGGTCAAAGGGGTAAGAAGTTGAGTCAGAGATATCTGTGGTATTCTCAGGTCAGAAGTTAAAACAAGAATAAAGTCAGAGACTCATTTCCTGAGTAGACAGACTTGTAGGGGAAAGAGTTCCAGAACTCTCCCCATTCGTAAAATACATCTATTTTAAATTCACGTACACAGCAGACGTCCTTTATAATATTATTTCTGCTTCTGAAAAAAATCTGTCTCTGTTGACCTGAGATTCGGAGGTGCTGGTAGGGGTTTGAGGGATGGCAGGATAGGCAATTATGTAGTCAGCAAGCTGAGGTCAAAACCTGAAAAGTCAAGATATCAGTGAGAGGCAGCAGGAGGAATTTCTCTCAGGAAACAGATAACACAAGTAGTCTTTTTGTATTGTGGGTAAATTTTGATCCCTAGAATATGTTCAACTCCTAACCCTCAGTACCTCTGAATGACTGTATTTGGAAATAGGGTATTTGCTGATGTAATTAACTTAAGATGAAGTAATAATGGATTAGGGCTTCTAAGGTATCCTTTTAAGTGTGAAACGACACACAGATATACCCAAGCAAAAAATCACACGAAGTTAGAGGCAGAGGCTGGAATATGCGGCTTCAAGGAACACTCTTGGCCAGTAATCACCAGAAACTAGGAAGAGGCAAAGATAGATTCATCCCTAGAACCTGGTGAGGACATATGGCATTTCCAAAACCGTGATTTTGAACCTCTAGACTACAGAACTATAAGGAAATCAATTTCTGTTGTTTTAAGCCAACCAGATTGTAGTAATTTGTTATGGTGGCACTAGGAATCCAATACACCTTGCTGTCTGAAGAACTTTCAGCTGTGTGGTTGCCAGGTTTATGAGTCAACTGAGATGCAGACTTTCACAGTCCACATACTCAATCCATGTCCCTGGCATGACACTCCCTTCAAGCCTCACCCTTCAATCCCACCAGGCCACGCATCCCCTGGTGGAGCAGACTCTAGCATGACCAGAGAGTTCAGGCCTGGCCTTCTGGGACACATCTTTTCTGGGTTCTAAGTGCCAAGATTTTTCTCCTTCAGAGCCAAGGGCCCACAAATACCTACATTTCAAATTCTTTCATGGCTTACTATTGTAAGAGAAGGGTATGGTGTTTGGCCAATTGGAAGAGTAAGCATTTAATAAGTAGGAGGTGTTTTAATCTAGGGAAACCTCCAAGCAGCAAACACATTTTACAGTCACTGAGATCTTAATGAACACCAGTGTCTAGATTGCACCTGCATAAATTGGGTACAGATCCAGGTATGAGTTTTTTTAAAGCTGTCCAGTATGCAGTCAAGTTGAAAACTTGAACTAGGTGCTGGTCTGGGTGATAAGGAATCTATCGTAGGTTCACTCAACTTCTTACAAGTTCATGTAGAAGAAACGTTATTAAATTATTAGAAAATTACACCAGGTTTCTGACAAGGTTCTGTCAGAGCTACCTTTTGTGTTTTAGAACTCATATCCATCTTTCTCCCAAACACAGGATACTTCTAGTTATCTCTTCCTCATCTCCCACATCAAATCAGTCGCCAAGTTTTCTTGATTCTATAAACTTTTCTCAAATGTACCTTCCCTCTGCATTCCTTTGGCCACTGCCTTAGTTCATGCTTACCATTTTCTGCCTGGATTCTGACAGCAGCCTAACTGGACCTCTCGTTTGTAGCCTTCCTCACTTCCAATTCATTTTCCTGTTGCCTCCAAAATAATCCTTTAAATACACAAGCGTCAGTGTTTTACTCTCCTGCTTAAACCCCCTTCCATGGCTCCCCTTTTGCCTACAAAGTAAATTCTGGGCTGGTCACATGACAAATAGGGCTCTGCATAATTTGGCCCTTGCCTCCTTCTCTCCCGTTTCTTCTGGCGCACTTGTTCCGTGGACTTCATTCTTCATCCATAGTTCACCATGCTATTTTTGGCCTCAGTCTTTGCAGATGCTGCTGTGCCTTTGCCTAGTAAGTGCCTCCCTAAATGTAACCTTTGGCTTCCTGGAGTATTTCACATTCCTTCTCCTTCGCCAAGAAATCTTCCTAACCCCTACTTTCACTTCTGCTGTCCTATCACCTCTGTGCTTTATAAATATTTTTACTAAGGCCCATCCTGCTGCTTGATAAAATGTTGTAAGGGTTTGTGTCACCTAGGTGATGAAATCCTTGAGAGAAGTTCTAAGTCTTACTTCTGCAATCTTAGCCACTGGCAAAATATCAGATGTATATTGAGCACTCAAGTGTTGAGTGAATTAATGGGAAAACAAGGAAATAAATAAATGCATTTGTCTTCTGGAAGAATAACTGAAATTCAATCCACGAACTTGGTCTCCATGGCTAAAAGGGCAGTAAGAGGTGGAAAGTGTGGGAGTAGGAAAACATTTAGGAAGAGACTATTTTGCTCAGAGGGAGAGATGATATTGGTTTAGACAAATTAAGCTAAGGAAGAAAGTAGTAGTAGTTATTCTGTTGTCAAGAGGTAACACTAGGGCATTGGTGCAGAAGATAATTGGTTTATCTACTTACTCTAGCAGAAATCAGTTGTGTTTGGATATGGTCTGGATCTATGTTTTTACCCAAATCTCGTGTTCAATTGCAATCCTCAGTGTCGGAGGTGGGGCCTGGTGGGAGGTGATTGGATCATGGGGGTAGTTTCTAATGGTTTAATACCATCACCCTGGGTGCCATTTTCATGATATTGAGTGAGTTCTCACAAGATCTGGTTGTTTAAAAGTGTATAGCACCTCCCCCTCTTCCTCCTGCTCCAGTCGTGTAAGACATGCCTGCTTCCCCTTCGCATTCTAGCATGATTGAAAGTTTCCTAAGGCCTCCACAGCCCTGCTTCCTATACAGCCTGTGGAACCATGAGTCAATTAAACCTCCGTTCTTTATTAAATTACCCAGTCTCAGGCATTTCTTTACATCAATTCCTGAGACTAATGCAGTTTTGTTTTAGTTTTTCAAAATGGGTCTGTAAGTTGGGACTTTCCTCATTCTACCAGGATATTTTATTTCACAACCCTGTCATACCAAGGGATACAAACCTTCATAAAAATAGAAGATGTTCTTATAAATATTCAAGTAATTATGGTTACCTGAGATCATGCTTACCATGGTACAAAATAAATTATTTAGTGAATGCATTAAAACCTGTTTAGTCCATGCGCAGTGGCTCACACCTGTAATCCCAGCACCTTAGGGCCTGAGGTGGGAGAATAGCTTGAGTCCAGGAGTTCAAGACCAGCCTGGACAACATAGTGAGACCTTGTCTCTACAAAAAAATAAAAAACCAGACTGGGCACAGTGGCTCACACCTGTAATCCCAGCACTTTGGGAGCCCGAGGTGGTTGGATCATCTGAGGTCAGGAGTTCAAGACCAGCCTGGCCAACATGGTGAAACCCCATCTCTAATACAAATACAAAAATTAGCCAGGTGTGATGGTGGATGCCTGTAATCCCAGCCAAGAGGCAGAGATTGCAGTGAGCCAAGATGGCGCCATTGCACTCCAGCTTGGGTGACAAGAGCAAAAGTCAGTTTCAAAAATTAAAAAATAAAAGTAATAAAAAATCTAGCCATGTGTGATGGCATGCAGCTGTGGTCCCAGCTACTCAGGAGGCTGAGGTGAGAGAATAACTTGAGACCAGAAAGTAGAGGCTACAATAAGCTGTGATTATGCCACTGCACTCCAGCCTGGGCAACAGAATGAGACCGAATTTCAAAAAAAAAGCAGTGAATAAACAAACAAACAAAAGCCTGTTTAAACACCCAAAAGAGAAATATCACTGAAGTAGCTAATTAGGGCTAACTGAAAAGAAGGCATTTAGATAATAAAAAGTCTATGATGATGGTGGTCTGTTGTCACTAGATGTCTGATAGAAATAGAAATTGAAGAAGACTGAATTCTCTTCAAAAAAAAAAATCTTTTCTTTGAAGCTCTTACCACAAGTCTGCATTTACATGTGTAAGTTGTGTTTGATTAATATATGTGTTCCTGACTCTATGATATATGAAGATAAGGAATTATGTCTAGTTGTACTTATCTTCAGTTTTTAACATGGTATCTTGTATATTATAAACTCTCCAGAACTATTTGTCAAACGAATGTGTTGAGTAAATAGTTCAGTCCATTAAACACTGCCTCTGGACAGATTATACAATGAAGGTGTCTCCTGATTTTACAGGATTTTATAGACCTAATCCTGATCCAGAAGCCCTTGGAATCTTTTCTCCATTCTCTGCCTCATCTGTGCTACTCACATTGTCCCAGTGAGTAGCCTGTGAAAGACACAAAATTACTGATTGCAGAAGGTTGAGAGGTACAGGATCTGAAAGTACAATTAGGTAAGGTTGAGGAGCAGCATATTCAACACCCACTAGATAGACTATTAAGCTATTTAGTGGACATAAGCATGGAATGGTTTATATCAGCTTCTAATATGATCTCAGTTGCCAAAAAAGTATTTTTCCAGGTCATTTTTCTGTTATTCAAGAATGTATGATAAATAAAGAACTTATAAGATTGAAACTGGGTTCGATTCAGTGGTAAGACTGCCTATGCTACAATGTTAGAACTATCAACATTTACCAAGAATAAACATTGTAGATCCTGTTGGAGAGGGAATGAGGCAGAGGCAAACAGGTTATTTAAAGGTCTTCAGATGTTATCAGCCTTGGACTACCAAAAAAGGTTGTAATTCTGATGCTGAGGAATGCAGTCATAATGGAGAAGTAGGACAAGAACTGTTTGAGTTAATCAGTGAGTCTAGATTGTACCAGACCACCTTAGGCTTTAAGTCATTGGAGGGTAGAGATCTTGTGGGATCTAATTGGATCCCAGCAAACTGATGCTGTGTCTCAGAAACTGGCCTTTTAACTGGTTGGGTAAATACTTCTCTGGCCTGTCTTGTACTGCTTGTACTGCTGGGGGTTAGCCAAAACCATGTAGACATGCACAATATATTGGGCCAGGTCCTGAAAGTAAATCAAGATAATATCAAAGGGATCCTTTATAAATTGATGGAGGGAGGTCAGTCTATTGCATCATTCCTAATGTCATTCTAACCATAATAACTGTGCACTATGCAAAGGTAGCTTTGCTTTTTCACTCTCACACTGGATTCCAACTAGTTTGTGTGCCTCACAGAGGTTGTTTGGTGTAGATGCTTAATGTACATTATTCATCTTATAAACTGGGGAGCATTAGTGTGATAGTGTTGAGAACTGTTAGCCTTTTTGTAACCTCATTTTCCCACTTTTATATTACATAAGAAGAATTAAAACCAAAGGAAGAGAGAGAGAAGAGCAAATGAGCCTTCATTGAAAGTCTGCCTCAATGAACTTCAAGACTTGTTTTGTATCTGGCTTTTTTTCCTCCCAGATAACTATCAGATATTTACCCTGGCTTACAGAATTATGCTAAGCTTTTTGTGTATATTATTGCCTCATTTAATCTTCACATCTCTGAGAAGTGTCAGTAGTGGCTCCACTATATAGATGAGGAAACTTTGGAATTTGCTAATTGGTCATAGAGTCAGTTTCATAAGGAGATATAAAAGATATGCTAGGATCCCATCAATCTTGGTACTATGGTTGTGGTGGAAAACATGACCTAGAATTCAAAATGAAACCAGAATAAATCCCAGACCAGCTTTTGCCTGTATAGATGGATCCGTAAGAGCTGGGGGAGAAGGGTAATCATGGGTAATTATTTAAGAGACAGGGTCACGGGGATGGCCAAATAGACACAACTCTGGCAACAACACCCAGCGAGAGAGACGCAGAAATCCAGAGAACTCCTAGCTCCAACCAAGGTACCAAGGGCATTACAACAGGTTTGCTCCTACAGTGAGCAAAGCCCAGGCAAGGCATAGCGAGGTGGGGATGGGTGCTGCTTCACCCAGAAAGTGCACCTGGCTGGCAAGTCAGAGGCTCCCTGCTGTGGCACTCCAGTCCAGATACAGCGCTTCCCCTGAAGCCTCAGCAATACACAGAACAGGGGATCTTTGCCAGTCAAGTGCTGGGAATTACAAGCGCGGAGTTGCATAATCCAGAATAATAATCCAGGATGGTGTCCCAGATTGGCACACAGACCTAAACAGATGCATAAGCCCAAAAGGCAGCCAGGAGAGCCTGTGGACCAAGCTATGGTCCCCTCCCCCTGCCCAGAGAGAGAGGGAACTGTAAGCGGGAGGACAGACAGAGCAGCTCGGTGGGCCTCTACTCCATGACCAGAGAGAGAGGAAGCTGAAAGGGGGAGATGGCTGGGTGCGGCTGGGCAGGTCCCTACCCTCCCCTACAAACTCCAGAGGGCTGAAGCTCTGACACTAGCAGGTTGCACAACCAGTGCCACAGTCTGAACTGAACCCTGAATGATCCAGCCTAGCAGAGGAAGGGCACAACCCACCATTAGAGGGGTGGGACTGGGCTACATGTTTTAACAAAAAACACGGAAGCCTACTTAGCAACAGGACAGCGTTCTTGACCAACCAGCAGTGCCTACAGGTCAGTGGAAGAGGTGGGCCTAATCTCCCAGTATAAACAAAGAGACACAGGAAGCTTCCCTAGTAACCTGAAGGAGTCCCTAGAAACCCAGTAGCACCTTGACAGGCAGACAAGCGACCTCATCAAGCAGCTCCCTGACACCACAGCCAGGTAAATCCACAAAGATGGGAAAAAAACAGCACAAAAAAGAGGAAACCATCAAAGACCAGAACACTTCTTCTCCTTCAAGGGATCACAACTCCTCAACAACATAGGAACACAACATGACCAAGAATGAGTGCAATGAATTGACAGAAACAGGCTTCAGAAGGTAGATAATAACAAACTTTTCTGAGCTAAAGGAACACGTTCTAACTCAATGCAAAGAAACCAAAAAACTTGAAAAAAGGTTAGATGAAATACTAACTAGAATAAGCAGTTTAGAGAAGAATGTAAATGATTTGATGATGGAGTTGAAAAACACAGCACGAGAACTAGGTGAAGCAAACACAAGTTTTAATAGCCAAATCAATCAAGCAGAAGAAAGGATATCAAAGATTGAATATCAACTCAATGAAATAAAAAGACAGTGCAAGACAAGAGAAAAAATAGTGAAAAGAAGTGAACAGAGCATCCTGGGATTATGTGAAAAGACCTAATCTACACTTGATCGGTGTACCTGAATAAGATGAGGAGAATGAATCCAATCTGGAAAACATGCTCCAGGATATTATCTAGGAGAACTTCCCAAGCCTAGCAAGACAGTCCAACATTCAAATTCAATAAATACAGAGAATTCCACAAAGATATTCCTCAAGAAGAGCAACCCCAAGGCACATAATCGTCAGATTCACCAGGGTTGAAATGAAGGAAAAAATGCTAAGGGCAGCCAGAGAGAAAGGTCAGGTTACCCACAGAGGGAAGCCAATCAGACTCACAGCAGATCTCTCGGCAGAAACCCTACAAGCCAGAAGAGAGTGGGACCAATATTCAACATCCTTAAAGAAAAGAACTTTCAACCCAGAATTTCATATCCAGACAAACTAAGCTTCATAAGTGAAGGAGAAATAAAACCCTTTACAGACAAGCAATTACTGAGAGATTTCATCACCACCAGACCTGCTCTACAAGAGCTCCTGAAAGAAACACTCAGCATGGAAAGGAACAAGTACCAGCTGTAAGGTTTGTTTCCGAGGATAAAATGAAGAAACTGAGGCCAGCACCAAAATAATCCAATGCAAGGGAATTTATTCAGGCTCCCAGGTGAGGTTCTGCGGTCTGGACAGGAGGGGCCGGAGAAGTCACACAGACGCCTCTCAGACGGGGTTTTATAGGGAGTGAAACAGCTCGATTGGTTGTGGGAGAGCAAGACTGTTATTGGGTAAGTTACAAGCCTTGACCTAGGACTTGGCCTGTTATTGGTGGGAATTACTTGGGCTATTTTTAGACAGGGGGTTTTTATAGGGAGTGAAACAGCTCGATTGGTTGTGGGAGAGCAAGACTGCTACTGGGTAAGTTACA
>PVKP010018642.1:0-43948 GCA_004027715.1 Plecturocebus donacophilus | reverse complement strand
TCCCACACAATAATAGTGGGAGACTTTAACACTACACTGTCAATATTACATAGATCAACGAGATAGAAAATCAACAAGGATATCCAGGACTTGAACTCAGACCTGGAACAACTAGACTTAACAAATATTTACAGAACTCTCCTCCCACAAATCCACAAAACATACATTTTTCTCAGTATCACATTATACCTATTTTAAAGGTGACCACATAACTGGAAGTAAATCACTCCCCAGCAATTGCATAGCATTTCACAGGTCTAAATAAAATATTGGTTGGCTGCTTATTTGTTATTTTCATCCCCTATTCCTTCCTGTCTCCATTGTTAAACACAATTATTGGCATAAAAGAGGTTTTTAATACCCATTTTTAGACTGTATTCTAACGTGGGCAATAAAACAAGAATTGCATTCTCTCTCCCTCTTTCTCTTCCTCTTTCTTTCTCTCTTTCATTCTTTTTTTCTTTCTTTTGCTGTTTCTTTCTCCTTTTCTTTTTCTAAAATCTCTTCCTCTTTCTTTCTCTTTCATTCTTTTTTCTTTCTTTTGCTGTTTCTTTCTTTCTCCTTTTCTCTCTTTTTCTAAAATCTCTTCCTCTTTCTTTCTCTTTCATTCTTTTTATTCTAAAAAAAAAAAAAAAAGAGACAAAGAAGGGCAAATCATAATGGTAAAAAAATCAATGCACCAAGAAGAATTAACTATCATAAATATATATGCAACCAATACAGGAGCACTCAGGTACATAAAGCAAGTTCTTAATGACCTACAAAGAGACACAGACTATCGCTCAATAATAGTGGGAGACTTTAACACTCCACTGTCAATATTAGACAGATCAATAAGACAGAAAATCAACAAGGAAATTCAGGACTTGAAAGCAGATCTGGACCAAGTGGACCTAACAGACATCTACAGAAATCTCTACCCTAAATCCACAGAATATATGTTCTTCTCAGCACCGCATGGCACCATTTACTCTAAAATTGACCACATAATTGGAAGTAAATCACTCCTCAGCAAATGCAAAAGAATGGAAATCATAACGGTCTCTCAGACCACAGTGCAATCAAATTAGAACTCAGAATTAAGAAAGTAAATCAGAACCACACAACTTCATGGAAACTGAACAACTGGCTTCTGAATGTTGACCGGATAAACAATGAAGTGAAGGCAGAAATAAAGATGTTCTTTGAAACCAACGGGAATGAAGACACAAAGTACCAGAATCTCTGGGACACATTTAAAGCAGTGTCTAGAGGGAAATGTACAGCAATAAATGTCCACCAGAAAAGCAAGGAAAGATCTAAAATCAAGACCCTATAACCAAAACTGAAAAAGCTAGAGGATCAAGATAAAAAAAACTCAAAAGCTAGCAGAAGACAAGAAATAACTAAGATCCAGAGCAGAACTGAATAAGAGAGAGATACAAAAAAACTCTTCAAAAAAAAAAATCAATAAATCCAGGAGCTGGTTTTTTGAAAAGATCAATAAAATAGACAGACTGCTAGCCAGATTAATAAAAAAGAAAGGGGAGAAGAATCAAATAGATGCAAAAAAAAATGAAAAAGGGAATTATCACCATTGATTCTGCAGAAATAAAAACTACCATCAGAGATTACTACAAACAACTCTATGCACATAAACCAGTAAACCTGGAAGAAATGGATAAAGTCCTGGACACTTGCACCCTCCTAAGTCTAAACCAGAAGAAGTTGAAACCTTGAAAATACCAATAACAAGGGCTGAAGTTGAGGCAGCAATTAATAGCCTACCAACCAAAAAAAATCCAGGTCCCAGTGGGTTCACAGGTGAATTCTACTAGACGTACAAAGAGGAGCTGGTACCATTCCTTCTGAAACTATTCCAAACAATACAAAAAGAGGGAATCCTTCCCAAATCATTTTATGGGACCAACATCATTCTGATACCAACTCCCAGCAGAGACTCAGCAAGAAAAGAAAGCTTCAGGCCAATATGCATGATGAACATAGATGTAAAAATCTTCAATAAAATACTGGCAAACCGATTGCAACAGCTATCGAAAAGCTTATCCACCACCATCAAGTAGGCTTCATCCCAGGGATGCAAGGCTGGTTCAACATATGCAAGTCTATAAACGTAATCCACCACATAAACAGAACCAAAGACAAAAACCATATGATTATCTCAATAGATACAGAGAAGGCCTTCAACAAAATTCAACAGCACTTTATGCTACAAAATCTCAATAAACTAGGTATGGAAGGAACATATCTCAAAATAATAAAAGCTATTTACAACAAACCTACAGCCAATATCATACTGAATGGGCAAAAACAGGAAGCTTTCCCTTTGAAATCTGGCACTACACAAGGATGCCCTCTGTCATGACTCCTATTCAATATAGTATTGGAAACTCTAGCCAGAGCAATTAGGCAAGAAAAAAAAAAGCGTATTCAGTTAGGAAAAGAGGAAGTCAAATTGTCCCTATTTGCAGACGACATGACTGTATATTTAGAAGACCCTATCATTTCAGCCCCAAATCTCCTGAAACTGATAAGCAACTTCAGGAAAGTCTCAGGATACAAAATCAATGTGCAGAAATCACAAGCATTTCTACACACCAATAACAGACTAACAGAGAGTCAAATCATGAGCGAACTCCCATTCACAATTGCTATAAAGAGAATATAATACCTAGGAATACAACTAACAAAGGATGTAAAGGACCTCTTCAAGGAGAACTGGAAACCACTGCTCAACGAAATAAGAGAGGACACAAACAGATGGAAAAACATTCCGTGCTCATGGGTAGGAAGAATCAGTATTGTGAAAATGGCCATACTGCCCAAAGTTATTTACAGATTCAATGCTATCCCCATCAAACTACCAATGACTTCCTTCACAGAACTGGAAAAAACCACCTTAAACTTCATATGAAACCAAAAGAGAGCCCGCATATCCAAGAAAATCCTAAGCAAAAAGAACAAAGCCAGAAGCATCATGCTACCTGATTTCAAACTATACTACAAGGCTACAGTAATCAAAACAGC
Source organism: Plecturocebus donacophilus (assembly GCA_004027715.1). NCBI lineage: Eukaryota > Metazoa > Chordata > Mammalia > Primates > Pitheciidae > Plecturocebus > Plecturocebus donacophilus. The sequence goes on along the minus strand of PVKP010018642.1, from coordinate 40,921 downwards.
ATGGTACTGGTACCAAAACAGAGATATAGACCAATGGAACAGAACAGAGGCATTGGAAGCAATGCCACACATCTACAACCATCTGATCTTTGACAAACCTTACAGAAACAAGCAATGGGGAAAGCATTTCCTGTTTAATAAATGGTGTTGGGAAAATTGGCTAGCAGTGTGCAGAAAGCAGAAACTGGATCCCTTCCTGACACCTTACACTAAAATTAACTCCAGATGGATTAAAGACTTAAACATAAGACCTAACACAATAAAAATTCGAGAAGAAAACCTAGGCAAAACCATTTAGGACATAGGCATAGGCAAGGACTTCATGACTAAAACACCGAAAGCAATGGCAACAAAAGCCAAAATAGACAAATGGGATCTAATTAAACTCCAGAGCTTCTGTACAGCAAAAGAAACAATCATTAGAGTGAACCGGCAATCAACAGAATGGGAAAAAGTTTTTGCAATCTACCCATCTGACAAAGGGCTAATATCCAGAATCTACAAAGAACTAAAACAGATTTACAAGAAAAAAACAAACTAACCCATTCAAAAGTGGGAGAAGGATATGAACACTTTTCAAAAGACATATATGAGGCCAATAAACATGAAAAAATGTTCGTCATCACTGGTCATTAGAGAAATGCAAATCAAAACTACATTGAGATACCACCTCATGCCAGTTAGAATGGTGATCATTAAAAAGTCTGGAGACAACAGATGCTGGAGAGGATGTGGAGAAATAGGAACACTTTTACACTGTTGGTGGGAGTGTAAAGTAGTTCAACCATTGTGGAGGACAACGTGGCGCTTTCTCAAGGATCTAGAAATAGAAATTCCATTTGACCTAGCATCCCATTACTGGGTATATACCCAAAGGATTATAAATCATTCTATTACAAAGACACGTGCACATGTATGTTCATAGCGACACTCTTTACAATAGCAAAGACCTGGAACCAACCCAAATGCCCATCGATGATAGACTGGACAAGGAAAATGTGGCACATATACACCATGGAATACTATGTAGCCATAAAAAACGATGAGTTTGTGTCCTTTGTTGGGAAATGGATGAATCTGGAAACCATCATTCTCAGCAAGCAGACACAGGAACAGAAAATCAAACACTGCATGTTCTCTCACACGCGGGTGATGAACAATGAGAACACACGGACAGAGGGATGGGAGCGTCACACACTGGGGGTTTCTCCATTTGTTTGTGTCCTCTCTTATTTCCTTGAGCTCTGTTGGGGGGGGGCCAATGGAGGGACAGCGGTGGGCGGGGGGTGGTGCAGACGTCAGGGAGAGATAACATGGGGAGAAATGCCAGATGTAGGTGATGGGGGGATGGTGGCAGCAAACCACATTGCCATGTGTGTACCTATGCAAAAATCTTGCATGATCTGCACATGCACCCCAGAACCTAAAGTACAATAAACAAAATAAAATTTAAAAAAACAACATTATTGACATTGTCAAACTGACAACATCAGCACTAACATTAACATCAAGTCATCAACAAATAACGTTGGCACCAACATGATATCAACAGGTCAATATTAAAGTTAACAATATAAACAAGTTAAGACCAATACTAACAATGTCAACAAGTCAACAATGTCAAGAAATCAACACCAATGTCAACAAGTCAATAGTATCAACAATGTTGACGTCGGCAAGTCAACAGCAATTCTTCAACACTGTCAACAAAATAACAGCATCAACAACCAAATTAACAATAACTAACATGTATTGGGCACCTACTACTTAGTGAATTATTTCTTGTAATCCTCACCACAACCTCTTATGGTAGGTACAATAATGACCACCACTATAGAGATGGGGAAAACGAGATCCAGAGCTATACAGTAACTCCAGAAAGCCCACAGTCAGGAGTAAAGTGAGAACAAACCCCTGGCAGTCTGACTCCAAGTCTGTTACTGTCACACATACTGCTATTCTGCCTCTGTCCTTAATAAGTGCTTGTTGAGACATTGGTCCATGGGGAGGGTTATTTAAATTAGCACACAAGGGAGAGGAGCACTGTTTCTTGCCTGCTTGGTCTTTCTATTTAATGGAATCTAGAAAGAAAAACCAAACTAGGAGCTTCTTTGTAGACTTAACTCATGCTCTTATAAACAGCAACAGCTTTTTGTGGGAAGTAGGGGCAAAAGGAGGGTGTCCGACATATAATAAGCCTAAACTTTTATCTTGACTCTGTCAGTAACTTGTTAACTTTGACAATTTGCTCTCAACTTCAGCTTTCTTGTTGGCAAGAAGTGGGTAATTACAGATCCATCTGGGAGGATTAAATACGTGTATATTAAGCATCGAGCAGAAATTCAGAGAGCAGGAGTGAGTTTGCAAAATCTTAGCTTGCTCCCCTTTGCCTTTTTATCATCTGAAGAGGATGACAACTTACTTCTAAAGAATTTCATGTCAAAATAAGCCATAATCACAAAAACATCTGGCTACTTCTCACATCCCAAATATTAGTCCTTAATTGAATTCTAAACTCTAATGGCAAACTATGCTTCTTTCCCAAAAGCAAGGATGTCTTTCTTCTAAATTAGCCAGTATCAGGAAGGGAGTTCAGTGGAATATTAGATAAGCATCAAAACAGTCATTGTGACAGCTGACAATTAGGGAAAAGTGCTAATGGCATGGTATTAAATAAACAGTGAGCAACAATCTGAGGTGCCCTGTGATAACACCATAAATGCAAAGAAGCCAAGACTGGAAGGAGATAGTGTAAAATAATAAAATAAATGTTTTTGTCTTTAAATTTTTTCCTTAATAGTTGCTATGAACTGAATTAGGTCCTCTATCAAAATTCATATGTTGAAGCCCCAATCCCCAGTGTGAACGGTATTTAGAGAGGGGGCCTTTCAGGGGTGATTAGGTTTAGAGGAGGTCATGAAGATGGGACCCTCATGGTGGTGGTATTAGTGTCCTTATAAGAAGAGATACAAGTGAGCTCTCTCTACCACTCCCACATGAGGACAGCAAGAAGATGGCTGTCTGCAGACCAGGAAGAACACCCTCACCAGAGCCTGACCATGCTGGCCCGTTGATCTTGGACTTCCCTAGCTCTACAATGGTGGGAAATAAATATCTGTTGTCTAAACCAGCAGCCTATGGTGTTTTGTTAGCTCAAGCTCACTAAGACAATAATATTCTAATATTCAACTAATAAATAAAGGGAAGAACTGAAGGAGAAAAGTGAAGGGGACTTTCTCATTAAAGTCTCTGTAAAGATATCTCAGGAGTCACAGTTCAAAGGGTAAGAAATGCCTAAGAAAAGATTTAGGTAAGTTTTACAACAAGGAGTCAAACAGAAGATTTCAAACCTTCCATTTTCATAAAGTGGGTGGCAAAGTGACTCCATATGTGCAGTCACTTGCTGTGCAAGAGCTGAATGGAAGCTCTGACTCATGTGCTACGATGTTTGACATTCCATCAAGTCATTTATTCATGGTGTTCCAACTCACCATAGTTGTGGTCTTTTTGAAAAGTTCTGTAATTTTGCTATGTGTGTTAGTGTCATCTTCCCCAAAAGGCTATAACATGCCCAGGGCACGGCTGTGACCCCTTTTTAACACCTAGCACAAGGCACAGGAAATAATCTTTTTTTTTTTTTGAGATGAAGTCTCGCTTTGTCACTCAGGTGGCCCAGACTGGAGTGTAGTGGCGCCATCTTGGCTCACTATAACCTCCACTTCCCAGGTTCAAGCGATTCTCCTGCCTCAGCCTCCAAAGTAGCTGGGATTACAGTTGCCTACCAGCACGCCCAGCTATTTTTGTATTTTAGTAGAGACAGGGTTTTGCTATGTTGGCCAGGCTGGTCTCAAACTCTTGACCTCAGGGGATCTGCCTGCCTCAGCCTCTCAACGTACTGGGATTAGAGGCGTGAGCCATTGAGCCCAGCTGGAAATACTCATCTTTAAGAACAGAACCCAAACAGTGACAGGGGAGGGGCAGACTAACATGTCCATCCTGAAGAACACTGCCAGAGAAAGCAGGTGGGTTTTCTGGGAGATTCTGAAGAAAAAGGGAAATAATGGAAAATACCTATAACCACTTAACATTTTGTGCCAAGTGTATACATCACCCACACCTTTTTTTTTTTGAAAAGGAGTTGCGCTCTTGTTGTCCAGGTGGCTGAAGTGCAATGGCACGATCTTGGCTCATCACAACCTCCACTTCCCAGGTTCAAGCGACTTTCCTGCCTCAGCCTCCTGAGTAGTTGGGATTACAGGCATGTGCCACCATGCCCAGCTAATTTTGTGCTTTCGGCAGAGATGAGGTTTCTCCATGTTGGTCAGGCTGGTCTCAAACTCCCGACCTCAGGTGATCCACCCACCTTAGCCTCCCAAAGTGCTGGGATTACAGGTGTGAGCCACCACGCCTGGCCCCTATCCCCTTCTTGTTGAAACGATGCCCTGACTGCCGTCTGGAAAGCCAACACCTCCTTGCCTCTTCCCTCTCCACCTCCTCACCTCTCAGGTAGCATATTGAGTAAAGGATGGGCCCTTGGCTCACATCAGTCAGTCACCACAGCCCCCAGGCAGGACCCAGCAACGGGTTCAGGGTGGGCATGTGACCCACTGAGATACCATAAGACACAGGGACACTACTGTTGGGAAGAACAGAAGAGAAGCCAGCTTTTTTCCCTACTGGTTTTGAAATAACAGAAACAGGGTTGCTGCCATCTGGCTGCAAAGTAGCCCAAGAATAAAACCAACGAGGGGAACAAGAGAGGGAGAACTGGGTCCTAGTGACACTGCCTGTGCTCTCATCAAATTCTACCCTGATGAGGCTAAATGAAGACTTTTCAACATTCTGAACTCGTGAATTCTCTCCTGGATTAAGTCAACTTTGGGTTGAGCTTTCTGTCCCTTGTCACTAAGTCACATGAGGAACTTGATCTGGAGTCAAGAAGACTTGGGCTCAAATTCTGACTTCCACCTGGTGACTCATTAACAATGTCATCATGACCACATTATCTTCTCTGACCCTCTCTCATCCATCAGGTCTATTCTGAGGATGTAATAACTATTATATTTTAAAAGTACCAGTACAGTGTCTGGACAAAATAAGGTGATTAGCAATTTTTTTTTTTGAGACAGGGTCTTGCTCTGTTGACCAGACTGGAGTGCAGTGACACAACCTTGGCTCACTGCAGCCTCGGTGTGCTGGCTAAAGTGATCCTCCCACCTCAGTCTCCTGGGTAGCTGGGATCACAGGCGTGCATCACTATGCCTGGCTAATTTTTGTATTTTTTTGTAGACATGGGATTTCGCCATGTTGCCCAGTCTGGTCTTTAACTGCTGTACTCAAGCAAGCTGCCCACCTCAGCCTTCCACAGTGATGGGATTACCAGCATGAACCACTGCACCTGGCCAGGTGATTAACAATTTATGGTTCTTTCCCTCCCTCTGATCTCCTTTAAAGAAAGAACAAAAAGTAAAGGCTTGCTGATGGAAAAAAACAAAGAAAATTATTTTCTTCCAGCTACTGTCCTTTCTCCACCAATTAGTAGGAGCTGCAGGGATGGGAAGTACCTTAAAAGAGCCCACTCCTGGGTCAGAGATGCCGGGACGGTGTTGACCAGTGCCATAGCCTGCGTAGCTCATTACCCACGGCTCATGGAAGGTCACCCACAGCTTCACACGGTCCCCAAACGTGGAGAAGCAAAACGCTGCGTAGTCCAGGAAGGCATCCACCACACTCTCATTCTGCCATCCGCCATGATCTTGCAGGGCCTGAGGCAGGTCCCAGTGGAACAGCGTGGCCATGGGCTCGATGCCCGAGTCCCGCAGACCGTCAATTAGCTTGTTGTAGTAGTCAATGCCTGGGAGGCTGGGGCTGCTCCTGTGCCCCATGGGAAAGATCCGGGACCAGGAGATAGAGAACTTGTATACCTGAGCCCGGAGGCCACGAAGCAGGGCAATGTCAGAGAACACCTTGTGGTAGCTGTCACTGGCCACCTCTGGTGTTGCTTGGCCCTCAGTGGTGTTCAGGGGCCTGCGTGGATCCCAGATGCTCGGTCCTCTCCCGCCCTCGGCCCAGCCTCCTTCTACATTAAAGGCTCCCGTGGAGGTGCCCCAGAGGAAGCCTTCAGGGAAAACGTCCTGCAGGAAGGTATCCCTTTCTGCCCTGGACTGATTGGCAAATGCTTCCCAGGCTCTCTGATAGGCCGAGGCAAGAGAGGAACGTGTGGTCTTGTGGTCCTCCTGCTGGTCAGGCTGAAGGGCCAGGCTGCTAGTCAGAGAACAAGATGTGCTGCAGGATTGAAGGGACATAAAAATGAATGACACTGTCAGTTACAAATGCCCCCCACAGATGACTACTGTGTTTAATCAGATAGATTCCAGAGACACTAAGTCAAAAGTCCTATCTGCAAAGCCATGGGCAGAAAGTGACTGGTAGACAGGAAAATTATTATTACTCCTTCTGAGGTTAGTGATTCTTGCTCTTTCATGGTTAAAACAGCAACAATGCTACTGTTCTCTGTATTAGATTGCCCTTGAATACTGTCTTCAATTCTGGTACCATATTTTATTCTTCTTCTAATTTACTGTTTGTAAAACATAGCTAATAATACCAATGGCTTCAATTTATTGAGCTTTGATTCTGTGCTGGCCACTGTGATAACAATGGATGTGTATTATCTCATTTAATTTTCCCAACAAATTTCTGAGATGGGTACTGCAGTGATTAATTCTCATCCTACACAGGAGGAAACTGAGACTTAAAGAAATGGGAAACTTCCTGACTTCAGGGAGCCAGCGGCTATTTATCAGCTGGTATAGAAGTACACTGATGTGGACCAACTAAGTATCAGTCCTGGTTACTGCCTCCTTTCTTATTCCTGCTGCTTGGATTTCAGACATAATAGCAGGGGCTCAAGCATCCATCCTGGACTACGAGGTAGAAATCTTGTTAAAGGTGACAAAGTAACAACGAAGGACCCTGGATTCCTGGTGATTATGGGTAACTTCTCCTTGACCATACATCTTGCAGGCAGTGGAGCAGATTCTGTACTTTTAACTGCATATACATACATGTTTATGTGTATGTTCATGTATATATATGCATATGAAATAAAACATCACATAAAAGTACATGCTCTATTTATACAAAATGTGATCTGATATTTTCTATTTTATTCTAGTCCATTTTCCTCCCTCCAATTCTCCTTTCCTCCTTTTTCTTTTTTTCAGTTGTGATTGCCAACTTCTAAATTGATTTCACAGCCAATGAGACATGTCCTGCGGGTGGGAAAGCATGCATGTTGCAAATTTCACTCAGCAGAGGGCGGCCTTGATAATGGTTGGCAGAAGTAGGTGTGCTGGTCTGGAGGAGGGAGCGTGGCACGTCTGGGGAAAAGAAGGTGGAGTACAAGAGCGTCTCCCTGTCACACAGTCATTGTGTGGAGAGGGGATGGCACCTGTACCAGCTGGTCCACAGCGTAGAACTGGGAGAAGTGACAGGGACACTGCACAGGGATCTTCCTCTCAAGGAGTGAAGCCTGGGCCTGAGTCACCCTCCAGGAGGCGTCCTCCAAACCTAAGCACCTTCTGTTTCACTCAGCATCAACTCCCTGACATTTGTTAAAGCAGTGGGGAAGGGAAATGATCCCCTCCCTTGTGGATGATCCCAACACACGTGCCACTGTGGAGCACAGCCGGGGATGCAGTGCCGCTCCATGGTCCCTATAAACACAGCCTCCGCTGCTCCGAACCTCACTCTCACCCAGTCTTTCTGGCCCTGACTCCTTCCTCCTGGACTGCATGAAAAGAGGTCTGAGGAAACAAACCACCCTGGGATGAAACAGAACTTGCTGTATAGGTTTGGGGCTGGGAGCCCTGGGTTGAGTGGTCATGGGGAGGGATTAGCACATGATGATGCCTCAGGCTCCACATCCAGGACTTCTCAGTTCTCCCTTTTTCAGGGTGCAGTGCTGTGTGTCTCCTGCTACATTCTCATGTGAGAGTTGTTTGGGGGCCTCTCTCTCCCCTATAAGGTCTAAAATTCTGAGGGAGAAAACTATGTTAGTCCTTTCTGAACCATTCCTCACCCACTGCCCCCGCACTCAGCGGGTTCTCCAACTACATCCTCCTGAGTAGGGGCCGCTGGCTGTCTAATAGTAGGTCGTGTTGGACCTCCCCTCTTCAGGCAAAGCACCACCAAGTGCTGAGAGAACCTCAGAGCTGGTGTCGCTTGTAATCACTGGCTTCTCAGGGAACCCATTTTATTATGGCCTCTTGAGTTTTCTTTCCTGAAGCCACAGCCAGTCCTTCCTGGCTGACTCCAGGTGTGGTCAGGAAGCAGTGCTGACCTATGTCTGTCCATTGCAAGTTTGCACTGCCACATAAAGCCTGAGGTACAGCTGCTGCTGGGGATATGTTGATCTGAACTGCTGACTTGAAGTGGATTGACAGGATGGAACAATAGGAGAATACAGCTCAGGACAGTCAAGTTCCAGAAGAGGAAAAGTACAAAGAGGTGTTGGCACTGAAGTTTATGACCCTGAACAGAGCTGCACTGGAAATATCAGAGATGAGTGACAAAGAGAATGCTCACGAAGGTCTGGAAGTCAATTATTGTCCCAGCCTTTGTCCCACCCTAAGGGATGGTGCATGACCTTCATGCATGTGACGTCCCCCCATGAAGTGCTGAGGTTCTGGGCAATTCCCAGTACTGGCTTCTATGTCATTCTTTTCTCACTCAAAAAGCATAGTGGGATGTGTGTGCATGAAAGCAATGTAATTATGGGCATAACCTCAAAATCTGCTCTAATTTTTAAAAGTATATTATTTGCAAACTTTGGGACTTTAGTTATTCAGTAACATACTGTTTACAACCCCATCATAGATTAAAACCTCTGTCCCTAAAACATCGTCAAGTTAGACATGTGCCCTGTTGCAACAGCTGGCTTTCTTGTCTACGCTGCCTCCTCATGGGGAGGACGTTTCACCCTTTGTATTGAGGACGTGGGCACAGAGAACCCATTTTTCTTACTCATCATGTAACTTCAGCAGGATGGTCAGATCTATCTTTAACCTGGCCACTCTTCCACAGGCTCACACTGTCTCTAACAAGATCTTAAACTAGAAGGCAGGGGTTCAAATCCTAGCTGGTGCAGTGGCACAATCTCGGCTCACTGCAACTTCTCCCACCTCATTCTCCCAAGTAGCTGGGACCACAGGCATGCACCACTATGCCTGGCTGATTTTTCCATTTTTTGTAGAGACAGAGTTTTACCATATTGCTCAGCCCAGACTTGAACTCCTGGACTCAAGTAATCTTCCCACTATTGCTTACCAAAGTGCTGAGATTACAGGTGTGAGCCATCATGCTAGTTGTGCACAGTTGGGCGAACTGACAGATGAGAAAGCAGAACCTCATGAGTCCCACTCATTAAGAGACTCCCTGCTTTCTTTCTGGGTTGTTTTTCATTGATTGAATGGCAATAATAAATTTGGTGGCCCAAGAGTTGATGACAACAGTCCTATAACATTATACATGTAAAAGAAAACAAGAGTATTCTACAAATATCAGCTATTGATAATTCAATAGGCAATCTGACATTACCTTTTCTTGGAACTTGATGAACAACTCAGAAACTCATTAATATCAAACCCAATGGTGAGCACTTGGTCTTTATTTATGGCTGTAAGAGAAGTAGTTAAATTAACTCTATGTGAATGCCAACTAAGAACATGCATGCCTGAAATCAACAGTTTTCCTCGCTTATACAACACACCCAAATGCCAAGCAAAGGTTCTAAGCCCCTTTGGAAAACACCATGGGCTCAGAAGTTAATTCTACTTACTTATTACTCAAAAAGTGGGTCTCAAATTTCAGTGTGAATCAAAATCACCAGCAGAGCTTGTTAAAACACAAGTTGTTGGTCCCACCCACAGAGTGTCTGATGCAGTAGGTCTCAGCTAGGGCTCAAGAATATGCATTTCTAACGAGATCCCAAGTGATGTTGATGCTGATGCTACTGGTCTGGGGACCACAACTTTGAGAACAATTGATTTAGAAGAACTCAAAGGTTAGAAAGGGATGGAATACTTTTAAAATTGTGGTAAAATACACACAAACGGAAAAGGTACAATTTTAACCATTTAGAGACAGGTGAGATCTAAGAACAGAAATTGTTATGCCATCAAAAGTGAGTTCAGATAAGGGTTATTAAATGGTATCTACGGATGAACTTCAGGGGCCCTGTGGAGACAACCCAATGCTGGGAGGGGTTCTAGGTGTGCTATGGTTTGGATGTGGTTTGTCCCCACCAAAACTTATGTTGAAATTTAACTGCCACTATAACATTGTTGAGAGGTTATGGGACCTTTAAGAGGCATTTGGGTCATGAGGGATCTGCCCTCATCAAGGGATTAGTGCAGTCTCCAGGGAGTGAGTGAGTTCTCACTCTAGTAGGACTGGATTAGTTACCATAACAGTGGTTGTTATAAAGCGAGGCTGCCTCTGGTGTTTCGTCTATTTGCAGAAACTCGTTCCCCTTTCACTTCTCTGCTATGTTAGGATGCAGCAAGAGGCCCTCACCAGGAGCTGACCAGATGTGGCTGCCTGATCTTGAACTTCCCAGTCCCCAGAACCATGAGCTAAATAAATCTTTTTTCTTTATAAATTGTACAGTCTAGGATATTGTATTATAGCAATACAAGAGACTAAGACATGGTGGTAGAAAGAACACTACTGACTTCTCCCATACTCTGGCCTAGGGACAAGAGTGACAGGCCTGAATATCACGGCCCTCAAGCACATTCCCCTCTGCCCCTTCCTCCCTTCTTACAGACTCCAGTGACTGCCAGCCTCAATGCTATCAAAGACCCCACCTTTCCCCTGACTTGACTGGACCAAGAGCAGCCTCCTGATCCATGGCCAATGCTCAGATTCACTCTCAAGAATCTGAACTAAGAGATACCAGGAAGACGGCCCTTGAACCATCAGTCCTACACTTCAAAGTTCCTACCTTCTTGGTCAGGTACCCACCAGGGCCATGTGCAAGCTGAGATAATGGGGACATGCAACAAGGGTAAGCATAGAGGGCTGGCTGGAGAGGGGCATAGGACAGCCCTGCCAAGAGGAGCAGAGATGAGAGACCTTGGAGGGAGAGGTAATGGAAGGAGGCAAAGATGAGTTTCCATGCTTACAACTCACAGCTGAGTCCTGACGATCTTTATGTCCATAAGAGGCATCCTTGTGTAGAACCTCTCCTTTTTCTTGGGTCAGTGGGGGATGGTTGCAAGGGACCATCAGTAGGAAGGCAGAGTACACTAACGTAATCTGGGGCAGGCTCTGAGACTAGTTTTCCCACCATGCGCCTCCTCCTATTAGAAACCCAGACTTTCAAGACTGCTACCCAGCGCACCAGTGCACCAAATGTCACTCAAAACCTCTCTAGCAATGGTCCACTCACCTTCGAAAAGGCTGAAAAGCAGTCTGGCTGGCCTCTTCACGGTGGAGGGGCAGCCTGAGAGTTTTAGGTTGAAGATGAAAACTTTCACTTTTGGCTCAATAGTCTGAAAAAGAGAAGGAACACCAAATAAATTGAAGCCACCTGGAAAGCATCTTAATAACAGGGACAGAGTTTCAAGATGATAAGCTGTGGCACTTACTCTGGCTTTGGAAATGACTCCTAGCTATCTCAGTTAATTGAATGAGCGGACTCTGAAGGAGAAAGATCTACAGTTTTCAGTAACATAGTTTACCCTCCCCATCAACCCCTACCTTCACCTCTTCCTTCATCTCGGGCTTACAGGGCACCTCTCAGTGCCAGGAACAGTGTTAGGATCAGGAACAAGGCCACTGCTCATATCTGGAGCCTATGCTACTAAAGCAGCTTAGTTAAGAGGACACCATTGCCATATCTATGAATGTCTGGGATTTGCTTCAAAATAATCGAGTTCAGTTAGCTGGGCAAGGTGGTACATGCCTGTAGTTCCAGCTACTTGGCAGGCTGAGCCAGGAGGATCACTTAAACCCAGGAGTTCAAGGCTGCAATGAGCTATGACTACACCACTGCATTCCAGCCTGGGTGACAGAGCAAGATCCTATCTCTAAAAACGTCTTTTTTTAAATTAAAAATCTAGTTTGGGAGATAGAAGTTATGAGTTAGATGAAAGAAGATTACCTATGAGCCGACAGCTCTTGCAGCTGGAGATGGTGTCATAGGGGTTCATCATACCTTTGGATGTTCTATTTTCCGTAACAAAAAGTTACAGGAGCCCAGTGGGTGTGGTGGCTTACGCCTGTAATACCAGCACTTTGGAAGGTTCAGGAAGGTGGATCACCTGAGGTCAGGAGTTCGAGATCAGCCTGACCAACATGGCAAAACCCCATCTCTACTAAAAATACAAAAATTAGCCAGGCTTGATGGTGTATGCCTGTAATCCTAGCTACTTGGGAGCTGAGACAGAATTGCTTGGAGGTAGAGGTTACAGTGAGCTGAGATTGCATCACTGCACTCCAGCCTGGGCAACAAGAAAGAGAATCCATTTCAAACAAAAAGATAAAAGGGAAAAAAAGTTATAGGTGCTATCGTTAAAACTGAAACAAATGTAATTTCTTCTCCTTATTTCTAGCCATTTCAGCATTAAGGAAAACATCTCACGGCTGACATGCTGTATGACTTCACTTTATTTATGAGATGGAGTCTAGCTGTCGCCCAGGCTGGAGTGCAGTGGCACCATCTTGGCTCACTGCAACATCCTCCTGGGTTCACGGGATTCTCCTGCCTCAGCCTCCTGAGTAGCTGGGATTATAGGTTCTCGCCACTATGGTCAGCTAATTTTTGTATTTTTGATAGAGACAGGGCTTCACCATGTTGGCCAGGCTGGAGTACAATGTCCTTTCTTTATAGATGGGGTGTCAGAAGCTCAAGAGACTGAGTGGGTTGCCCACGACCAGTTAGTGAAGCTGCGACTCCACATGGTCCTCATCCCTCCCTGTGCTCCGTCAACACAGGAGTGACAAATGACCGAGGGTGGTGTGCTTAGGAAAGCAAGGAGTTTCTCCTTCCTGAAAGATGTATAAGCCATGGGGCAGCCGGCAATGGCATATAGGGCTGGAGAGCTAGAGTAGCCTTGGAGGCCCTTGTCCTGCCTTCTGCCAAGCGGAGAACTCCCTGGGGAGCAAAGCTTTTTCTGATAAGTGGATATGGGACCTCCTCAAGCGCCTCCTGTAGAACTGAGATCACAGGGGTGTGTTGTGGCTCTTCATTGATGTGCTGGGCTCGAGGCTGTCCTCTGGCCGCTGAGGGCCCCTGGGAGCAGGTGCCTGCTCCTCCCTGCCTTGGTTTTGCCCTCTTCCCTTGCAGCCCACAGGAAGCGGCCTCTTGAAGAGGAGGGTGGGGTTCCAGGACAGGGAGGGGACATTGGAAAGGTAGGCAGCATGATTCAGGCTCCTACGGACACAACCTAGGCCCTGTCCTCAGGGCAGGCTCAGCTGTTCTTCCTATACTGGGTGTGGTAACTGTGTATGGAAATGCTACTAGGTATATGAACACAATCCCAGGAAGGAACAGTGTCCTCTCTGGTTCAGCTGTTGTCAGCTATCATTCCTAATCTTTGAGGCTGCCTCTGAGGGGCCAACCCCTACCCAAGGAAGTAAAAGAAATGCAGAGCGCTTATAAATGGCTGCTAAGTTTGTCCAGGGAGAGTTTCACTATTTGGCTGGCCAGCTACAGACTGAAGTTTCAGTGTTTTACCCAGACACTGGTAGAAGTGTCTTGAAAATGTGGTAGCCGGGTGCAGTGGCTCATGCCTACAATCCCAGCACTTTGGGAGGCTGAGACTGGCAGATCACTTGAGGTCAAGAGTTCGAGACCAGCCTGGCCAACATGGCGAAACCCCGTCTTTATTAAAAATACAAAAAAAAAAGAAAAAAAAAAAGTTGGGCATGGTGGTGCGTGTGCCATAATCCCAGCTACTTGGGAGGCTGAGGCAGAACAATTACTTGAACCCGAGAGGTGCAAGTTGTAGTGAGCGGAGATCACACCACTGCACTCCACCCTGGTGACAGAGTGAGACAATGTCTCAAAAAAAAAAAAAAAAAAGTTATGGTAGAAAAAGGGAAGACTGAAAACCGTATCTTCAAGTACCAGCCGTGTCAATGTTCCTATTGACTGCCTGTCAGAGGCACGTCGCCTCTGCACAATGGAGATGGTTTTAAAATGGCATCTGTGTCCGAACCCATTAGCCTAGCAGCAAGCTCTGGGTGAATTCCACGAGGAGGACAAAAGGTAGCTTTCATCATCACAGGCACAACAGACTTTGAAGACACTAGAATGCTACGTAATGCCCAGAAACCTTGTCAGCGAGCCCACAAGCACAGGCTCTGGGTCGCAAGTAAGTTTAGGTTCAGGTGAGGCATTCACAAAAACTGAAATTGATCATTTGTGTTTAAGAAAATACCACCCTCATTATCATGTTCCCAACCCTTGGACTCTTTTTCGTTTTCTGAGACGAGTCTCTCTCTGTCCCTTGGGGTGGATGCAGTGGTACCATCTCGGCTCACTGCAACCTCTGCCTCTTGGGTTCAAGCAATTGTGCCTCAGCCTCCCAAGGAGCTGGGATTACTGGTGTGTGCCACTATACTCAGTTAATTTCTGTATTTCTAGTAGAGACTGGGTTTCGTCATGTTGGGAAGGCTGGTCTTGAACTCCTGGCCTCAAGGGATCTCCCCACTTCGACCTCCCAAAGTGCTGGGATTACAGGCGTGAGACTTACTTTTCTTTTGAAGAGACAGAGTGGTGTCTTAGAATGAGAAAACTCTGGTTCAAATCCCAACCCTGGTGCTCACCACCTTGGTTAAATTGTTTAAACCTTAGAATGTGTTTTGAGGAGTTGAGATGATGTGGGGATGAAGTGCCTTCCAGATGTCTGGGATAAGCAAGCACTAAAATTATATCGCTGTAACTCAGATGTCTCATGGCTGCATCTATTGCCTTTGATTAGATAGCAGTCCCCAACATTTTTGGCACCAGGGACTGGTTTTGTGGAAGACAATTTTTCCACAGACTGGGGGAAGTGAGGAGGTGGAGATGGGGGAAAATGATTTTGGGATGAAACTGTTCAGATTATCAGGCATTAGCAGTACTGGGTACAGGAGGGAGTCCTGAGCTTATTGGAAGGTCCAGACAGCTGGGATCTGATTTAGTAGACCTGGGTGTGAAGTGTTTGTTTTTTAAAAAATGTGTTAAAATAGAGATAAAGAAAACATTTACGGGCTGGGTGTGGTGGCTCATGCCTGAAATCCCAGCACTTTGGGAAGCCGAGGCAGGTGGATCACTTTAGGTCAGGAGTTTGAGACCAGCCCAACCAACATGGTGAAATCTACCAAAAATACAAAAATTAGCCAGGTGTGGTAGTGTGTTCCTTTAGTCCCAGCTACTGGAGACGGTGAGGCAGGAGAATCGCTTGAACCCGGGAGGCAAAGGTTACAGTGAGCCAAGATTGCCCCACTGCACTCCAGCCTGAGCCACCAGGCAAGATTCTGTCTCAAAAATAATAATAATAATAAAATAAAATGTACCATCGTAACCATTAAATGTATAGTTCAGTGGCATTAAGTATATTCACATCGTTGTGCAACCATCAACCCCACTGATGAACTGCCTTTTTAAAACTCAGAATGACCCTAGAATCTCGAGATTCTAGGTAGATTTCTACACAAGAAAGCAGAGGATCTATATAAATATTTACCTCAACAAGCTAACCTTCATATCCTTTCTAGGAAAGACTGCCTAACATCTAATGTTCTCTAGGAACGCTTGCAATGGGAATCTCCAGAGACGCAACTCAGCAGGTCTCTGACTGTTAATGGAAGTTCAGTTTATGCAGTAGCCAAACCATCAAATGTCTAATCTGCTCTCAGAAACCTTTGCTGCATTCATCATCAATGTGGAAAAGGGCTCAAATTACCTGCAATTTACTCAGCTTCTGCCGCAGACTTGCCTTGTTTTGGCATTCATACGACAAATCAAGAGAGACGAAATCGACCGCATCCTGGAAACAGTAAATAGGGTCATTAGCACCTAAGCAGTGCCAAGACTAAGAACTTCTTGGAAGTATGCTTTTTAAAAATTTCTCACCTTATCACTAGACTGAATCCAAAGCAGGATTTTCCAAAGGAAAGGGTAGAGATGGAATGAGAAAATGTGTGTGTGTTGGGGGAAATTGTCTTAAGACGTGTCTGTGTGTTATTGGAAATGCATCACCTATGTGCTCATCCACGTGCCTCTGTGCTCAGCACACAGAAAGCACACAGTGTTGATGACTAAATGAACACGTGAACGAGTGTGTATGCCAAAAATGGGAGGGAGCTGGAGGCCAGTGCTGCCCCTGGTGCTTCCTCCACAGACCCTCACTTAGCCAGAATGGGGGCGGTAGAGCCCGCAGCCACCCATGGCTCGTCACCCCTGTGAATCCTACTGGGTTTTTGGTTTTAATTTCAGGCCACAGTTTGAAGTCCACCCCCAGTTATCCCTAGTTGGGCCAAAAGCTAGGGCCTGTGGAGGATGCTCTGAGGGTATCCTCTTTAGCAGAGCACAACCCTCATGGTCCTGGTGGTTCACACTCCCATCCATACTTCCAATAAGCATATCCCCTCTACCCTGTCTCTGGCCTGCATGTGCTCAAAGAACTTCAGATTCACAGAATTTACACAGGGAGACACCATCATGCCACAACTCCCATCGCCCTGGCTCCCCTCCATGAGCTTGGCTGATTGTACCTGTCTACTCTTGGCATGATTAGATCATTACCTGTCTTTTCCCTCCCATAGATCATCTCCTTCTTCAAGACAAGGACTATGATTAACGGCAACTGGTCAGAACCAAGTGCTCTGTGTACCTTAATGCCTAGTGTTCCATTATTGGAAAGCTAAGTATGTGGGAGTTATTTATACCCTATTGCTCAAGGTCATCACTAAGGTCTGATTGCAAAAATTCAAAACTGCAACCTCAGGCATAAATGGTTTAATAAGTGGTTCACCACTGGCTCCCTGTTGCTTTGTCAGTCAAGTTGTCATCAGTGTGCACTAAAGACCACGCTGGTAAGTATCACTCCAGTGTTCCCTGCCCATCCTCGTCTTGTTTGTGTCTGTCAATTCTGCACAACATATAGTCACTGAGTCCTACCTCTGAAAGTCACACTGTGCTGGGATGGTGGGTAGAGGTTCACATTTAGAGATAAATAATATCCACAGAGGTTTATACCTTTAATATGGAGGGTAAGCAAATGCACCAATCACATGAGAAGGCAGAAAGTTGGAAGTGCTATGAGAAATCTACACTAGTGGTTCTTATGCCTTGCTGGGGATTAGACTCACCTGGGGACTTGGAACTTGTTCAGGCCCAGGTGGGTCCCACCACATTAAGCCTTGGTCTCCATGCTCTTGCCTAGCTCTTGAGGTGGTTCTGATGCCTACCCGAGCTTGGGAACCACTGGTCTAAAGTAATGGCTAAGGGTCCGGGTCGGGGGAGAGAGCACATCAGGGTGAGCGAGGGAGTGTCACTGAGCCAGGCCTCTCCTGGAGAGCACGGTCACGTGGACATTGACATTGGAGAGAATTTTGCTGGAAGGAGATTTGAAGAAGGCAAGAAGACAGGAAGGACATCCAGTAGGGGATGCAGGAGAGTAGGAAGCAAGCACAGCACTCACACCGGCAAAACGGGAGGTGAGGCCAGAAAGAAAGAGACACCCACACATTCACACACTGGAGGGTCCTACGGGATTCATCCTACTCTGGAGTGCGGCTTCCCAGCAGGGAACTGGTCAAAACTGTGCTTTTGGAATATTACCCAGAAGTGTCGCACAGCATGGACTGGGGCAGAGACACCAGTACAAAGGCTATTTCTTGACAAGCATTTTTCTGATCAGCACTTTGGTCTCCTGTGTTCATAACTGATAGCAGTTATCATCCTCTGTAAACCAATTTAGATGCCACTCTGGTCATGCAATCAGTCTGGGAGTTGTCCTCCAGAACCTTTTCAGGTCTTGGTTCTACCGTGTTTGAACTGGAAAATTTGAAGACCAGACCCTGACTCCTGGGCCCCCATCACTGCACAGACATCAATGAGCAGCATGGCATCCCTACAGCACTGGAGCAATGCCAAAGAACTATGGAGACCAGCAGTGTCCCCGTGGCTTCCAGACTTCCCAGCAGCCCAAGGGGGCCCAAAGCTGTTTACGTCTCATATTATTTTAATTTTTTCTTTAAAAATTATATTAAAGGCTGGGCGAGGTGGCTCATACCTACAGTTCCAGCACTTCAAGAGTCTGAGGCAGCTGGATCACCTGAGGTCAGGAGTTCGAGACCAGCCTGATCAACATGGTGAAACTCCATCTCTACTAAAAATACAAATTAGCCGGGTGTACGAGTGCACGCCTGTAATCCCAGATACTTGGGAGGCTGAGGAAAGAGAATTGCTTGAATCCAGAAGACAGAGGATGCAGTGAGCTGAGATCGCCCAAATGCACTCCAACCTGAGCAACAAGAGCGAAACTCCATCTCAAAAACAATAAAAATAAAAAATATAAATTATAGTTTAAAAGTGATGGTTGGCTGGGCATGGTGGCTTATGCCAATAATCCTGACACTTGGGGAGGCTGAGGTGGGAGGACTGCTCAAGGCCAGGAGTTGGAAGTTGATGCCACAGTGAGCCGTGATCATGCCACTGCACTCCAGCCTGGGTGACAGAGCAAGGCCACAAGACCCTTTCTCTAAAAAAAACAATAATAAAAACAAAAAATAAAAAGTGATAGAGGATGTACGTGCTTTTTTTTGAGACAGGGTCTTGCTCTGTCACCCAGGCTGGAATGCAGTGGCCATGATCACAGTTCACTGCAGCCTTGACCTCCAGGGCTCAAGCGATCCTCCCATCTCAGCTTCCCAAGTAACTGGTACTACAGGCATGCATCATCATGCCTCGCTAATTTTTGTATTTTTAGTAGAGATGGAGTTTTGACATGTTGCCCAGGCTGGTCTCGAACTCCTGGGCTCAAACAATCCTCCCACCTCCCCCTCCTAAAGTGCTGGGATTATAGTTGTGAGCCACTGTGTTCAGCCAGGTGCACATTTTTGAAAAACCCCTTTACCCTAGTACTTGTTTGGCCATAATCTCATCTCTTCTCTGGTAAGCTATTTTGGACTAAAAAATCAGAGCAAGTAGAGGCATGTGGCTCCTTCCTGCAGGGAAGCCGACACTTGACCAAGCATGAGCTGCGGCTTCAAGATTTTGTTTTTAAGGTAATTATGAATCTGGAGAATGTACACCACTCATTCTGAGGCATTTACAGAAATGTTAAACCAACAGACCAGAACTTCTCTTGTTTTTAAAAAATTAAAATCAAACTCTCCTCAGATGTTACAAGTATTTTTGAGCTGCTGTCACCTGGGCAAGTGCAGATATGGGCGGTTCTAGCAGGAGCTCTGGGATATCTTCAGCTCGCAGGACAACAGAGAGCTTTCCACCTGAAACCAACCAGAGACATGAAGAGCAGGTGAGCGAAGGCAAGAGACTCTGACTGTGGAAGTCACTGGGGGATTCATTTCCTATTGACCTGAAGAAATCATCCACATGACTTTACTATAGCTAAAAGATTTTAGAAGACAAGGTGGCTTAAAAAAAATAATGTTCCTAGGCCGGGTGTGGTGGCTCACGCCTGTAATCCCAGCACTTTGGGAGGCTGAGGTGGGTGGATCACGAGGTCAAGAGATCAAGACCATTCTGGCCAACATAGTTAAAACTCCATCTCTACTAAAATACAAAAATTAGCTGGTGTGGTGGCGTGCGCCTGTAGTCCCAGCTACTCAGGAGGCCGAGGCAGGAGAACTGCTTGAAGCCAGGAGGCGGAGGCTGCAGTGAGCAAAGTTCACGCCACTGCACTCCATCCAGCCTGGTGCCTGGTGAAAGAGTGAGACTCTGTCTCCAAAATAATAATAATAATAATAATAATAATAATGATGTTCCTTTAGAAAATGTTTTGTGAAAATCAGTACTATGAAATGCAGACCACTTGGAAAGTTGGCCAGGAGAGAACTCCTTCCTAAACTTTTTTTTTTTTTGAGACAGGGTCTTGCTGTTCACCCAGACTGGAGTGCAGTGTGGTGCAATCTAGGCTCATTGCAGTCTCTGCCTTTCAAGCTAAAGTGTTCCTCTCGCCTCAGCCTCCCGAGTAGCTGGGACTATAGGCAGGTGCTACCATGCTTGGCCAATTTTCAAATTTTTTGTAGAGATATGGTATCATTATACTGTCCAGGTTGATCTCAAACTCCCAGGCTCAAGCACTTCTCCTGCCTCGGCCTCCCAAAGTGCTGGGATGACAGGCGTGAGCCACTGTGCCCATTCCTAAACTTCTTTTTAAAGTCAGGGTGCTCTCAGGAGACTGCTGTTCACTGATCCTTATTCATGGGAAAACATCAGTATACCACTACTGCACACTGAGGGGGGATAGAAGGAAATATAAGCATGTGGGGCTTGTACCACACGCTTTGACACTGGATGACATAACAGTGGTTCTCAAACTGTTGTGTGCATCATAATCACATGCTGAGACTGTTAAAATGCCAATTTCAGGACAGGTGCGGTGGCCTACAGCAGCACTCTGAGAAGCCGAGCTGGTTGAATCTCTTGAGGTTAGGAGTTCAAGACCAGCCTGGCCAACATAGTAAAACCCCGTCTCTACTAAAAATACAAAAATTAGCTCAGTGTGGTGGCATGCACCTGTAATCCCAGCTACTTGGGAGGCTGAGGTAGGAGTATTGCTTGAATTCAGGATGCAGAGGTTGCAGTGAGACTAGATTGCACCACTGCACTCCAGTCCAGACAAGACTCCACTCTTGTCTCAAAAAGGAAAAAAAAATGCCAATTTCAGGCCCTGCCCTTAGAGATTCTGAGTCAGCAGAGTAGAGTAGCCCCAGGTGTATGCATTTTAACACACTTCTTGGGTGACTGTGATATAATGGTCCTCAAATCGTAATTTGAGAAACACTGCCACGGCACTGGATGGCTCAGCCATTCTGTGTTGCTATCCAATGGATATAAATGTTCAACCCACATTGGATGTTTCTTGAGGAGCAAAATTTAAACATTTATTTAATCCCTCCAAGTATCAAGCTTAGGAGTGGGTGCATAGAAAGTACTCAGACCTGTGATTTGGAAACACGAAACAAAAACAGAATAAGACTGGAGTTTCAGATTTTAACAATAGGACTATTGGCTGTCTTCTCAATTTCATCCCAATTCTCTACAGGAGGAAGATATATCCCTGGCCAATGACTACCACCAACAACCATTACCAACTACAATAGTGCTTATTTTGATAAGCATAATAAAACTTTGAAATCCTTCTGAGCATGGAATATCACTTGGAGATATTTGGTTCTCATTGCGACAAGGTAATGTTGTTTCCCAGTTATTTGATTGTGCCCCATGGATCCATTTCACATTCCAGATTTCCAGACTTCAGACCATCACCACATCTACAGACTAAACAGCTAATCTTTAGTGTCTCTATACATTTGCCTACTGGGGATAGTTATTGTAAATGGAGAAGTATGTGGTTGTGACTGGCCGCTTTCACTAGCATGTTTTCAAGGTTCATTTATGTTGTAGCGTACATAAGAACTTCTTTCTGGCTGGGCACAGTGGCTGACACCTGTAATCCCAGCACTTTGGGAGGCCGAGGCAGGAGGATCACTTGAGGTCAGGAATTTGAGACCAGCCTGACCAACATGGTAAAACCCTGTCTCTACTAAAAATACAAAAAAATTAGCCAGGCGTAGTGGCATACACCTGCAGTGCCAGCTACTTGGGATGCTGAGGCAGGAGAATTAACTCGGGAGGCAGAGGGTGCAGTGAGCCAAGATCACGCCTCTGCACTCCAGCTTGGGCAACAGAGTGAGACTGTGTCTCAAAACAAACAAAACAAAAAAACAAAACCCACAACATCTTTCTATTTATGGCTGAATAATATTCCATTGTATGGATATATTAATATTACATTTTCTTTATCCATCAGCTGATGGACATTAGGGTGTTTCCACTTTTGGTTTTTATGAGTAACACTGCTACGAATGTTTGTGTAAACATTTTTATCTGGACATTTATTCATTTCACTTGGATTTATATCTAGAAGAGGAATTGTTAAGTCACATGTTAACTCTAAAGTTTAACTTTTTTAGGACGTGCTGGACTGTTTTCCAAAGCGGCTGCACTGTTGTTCATGGCCCCAGCAGTGTCTGTAGGTTCCATTCACTCCACAGTGTCACCAGCACTGCTACTGTCTTCTTAATTACAGCCCTCCTCATTGGTATGAAACAGTATTCTGTTATATTTAATTGTTGGCACTGAGTAGTTGGTTCATTGAAATTTCTTTCTCTTTTTTTTTTTTTGACAGAATCTCGCTCTGTCACCCAGGCTGGAGCGCAGTGGCCTGATTTTGGCTCACTGCAACCTCTGCCTCCAGGGTTCAAGTAATTCTCATGCCTCAGCCTCCCGAGTAGCTAGGATTACAGGTGTGCTCTGCCATGCCCAGCAAAATTTTGTATTCATCATGATGGTCAGGCTGGTCTCAAACTTCTGACCTTGTGATCCACCCACCTCAGCCTCCTAAAGTTCTGGGATTACAAGCATGAACCACTGCGCCTGGCCAATGGCATTTCTTACAGTATTTTTTTATTTTTTACTTTGAACCAACCTATGATATATAACATTTTTGGTGTATATTAAATAATACATTTTTAAAAGAACAGTAAGTCTATAGGATTGGACTTCAAAGGAAAATGAGAATGAGGGAGAGAGAAGAAAAACCACTTTTTAGAATAGTAAGGAGACTGAAAAGAGAATTTATTCAGTGTCTTACATGATACTGGGGACAGATACTTGGAGAAACACAAAATGAAGGGTAGGAGAAATAAGCAGAAGAGAAGGAAGATATGAGTTTAAAAAGAAAGACTTTAGTCGCCTGATGGAAAGTAAAAATAAAATATGGAGAACATTTAAATAAACATGTAAATACAGATTTATAATTTAAAAAGTTTTATGGAATCCACCCTCAAAATAAGATTTTTCTTTATTTGGGATGATACTGTCTTTCCTTGTTTCTTTTCATTACTATTATTTTTTCAATCCTGCTGCTTCTGTAGTCTTTCATCCTTTTCCCTTTTTTTTTTTTTTTTGAGACAGGGTGTGGCTCTGTCACCTAGGCTGAAGTGCAGTGGCGTGACCTTGGCTCACTGCAGGCTCTGCTGCCTGAGTTCAAGCAATTCTCCCACCTCACCCTCCTTTGTAGCTGGGATTACACACACACACCACGGCTGGCTAATTTTTGTGATTTTTTTTTTTTTTTTAGAGATGGGGTTTTGCCATGTGGGTCAGGCTGGTCTTGAACTCATGAGCTCTAACAATCTGCCCACCTTGACCTCTAAAAGCCCTAGGGTTACAGACAGGAGTCACTGTGCCTAGCCTCATCCTTTCAAAGTTTCTTTTACCCAGAGCTTCTTCAGTAGGATTGAAGCCAACACACATCTCTGTGTTTATTTGCTGACCTGCCCCAAGAGTGCAGTGGTTCTTAATGGTGCTCCTAGGTTCAGGAAACTGTCTGCATGTCCAGAGCTCTGCTTTCCCTCAGCCTGGGCCCCTTCCCTCCACATCTGGAGCCCTTTCCTTCCCTGCATTTCCAACTGCTCAAATGGTGGCCCAGGAACAGCCTTCTTGGCAACTCTATCTAAAACACTCCAAGCCACCCTTTTTAATGAAGGCAGAGTAATATTCCAATTTATATCTATGCCACGTCTTATTTATCCATTCATCCATCAGTGGATACTGGGCTGTGTCCACCTTTTGGCTATTGTGAACAAGTCTGCTATGATGTCCTCCTTTATTTTTTAAGATAGAAAAAAAATGTTTAAGGCCGGGTGTGGTGGCTCACGCCTGTAATCCCAGCACTTTGGGAGGCTGAGGTGGGCGAATCATCTGAAGTCAGGAGTTCGAGTCCATCCTGGCCAACACGGTGAAACCCTGTCTCTACTATTAATACAAAAATTAGCTGGGTGTGGTGGTGCGTGTCTGTAATCCCAGCTATTGGGAAGGCTGTGGCAGGAGAACCGCTTGAACCAGGGAGGCAGAGGTTGCAGTGAGCCGAGATCGTGTCACTGAACTCTAGCCTGGGCAACAGAATGAGACTCCATCTCAAAAAATAAATAAATAAATAAATAAATAAAAGAATACATGCAAATTAACAATTGACGGAAATAAATTTTCAACTGTCAAATTAGTAATAAAATATAGCATTTGAAACTGACAGAATGAGGTCAGAAGAGTAATTTTATAACTGTTCAATAAATGATTACAATTTTTCTGGAAAATAATTTAGTACCATGCCTTAAAATCTTAAAGAATGTAGATCTTTTCGCCTAGCAGTTTCAATTCTAAGAATCTGTCAGAAAGAATTCAGAAGGTGGGAAATAGTTTATAGATAGGAATTCGAGACCAACCTGACCAACATAGTGAAACCCCAGCTCTACAAAAATAAAAATCACAAAAATTACCCAAGCGTGGTGGTGTGAATGTGCGTGTGTAATCCAAGCTACAAGGGAGGCTGAGGTGGGAGAATTGCTTGAACTCAGGCAGTAGAGGCTGCAATGAGCCAAGGTCATTGTAACATAACTTGTAACTAGTGAAAATTAGAATAAACATACAAAAATAAGGAAAATATTTAAAACTTCATACTCCCATTTATACAATGGGAACCTATAAGATCATTGAAAGTTATGCTTTCAACTTTTTGTTTTAAGCAATACTATTCCAGCACTGGAGTTTTAAATTATTTTAAAATTATTATTAGTACTTTAGAGATGGTAGTTCGCTATGTTGCCCAGGCTGGTCTCCAATTCCTGGCCTCAAGCAATCCTTCTGCCTTGGCCTCCTAAAGTGCTGGGGTTACAGGCATCAGACATCACACTTTTAATAAAAGGAGAATATAGTCATAAAATATGTTAAATTGAAAAAGCCGTACACAGAAGTATATCAGGTACTATATACAGAAATATGTATATATACAGTATATAATAAAAACAAGAAAGCATACATAATCGAAAATTGGTTCTCAAAATTGGCGTACCTAATATACACTTAAGAAATTGATTCAAATCACAAATGTCCTTGTTCGGTTTAGGCTACTGAATCAGAACTTCAAGGCCCCTAAGACGCAGGAATGTGAATACTTACAGTTGTGCTCTCCTCATCCTGTGGTATATCATTGTTTCATCTTGTATTTGTCTGTCTCCCAAGCTGCAATGTGAATTCCAACTAAGACATGTATGGGGAAAAGTAAAGTAAAGGGGAGTCAAGGAGGAAGAACAGGCAACCATGAAGCCTTGGAGTCAAGGCAGCAGGACATAGACAGAAAGGAGGACAATAAGACAATCAGTGCTTGCACAACTCAAGACTGGGCAAGAGGTGTTTCAAAGATATATATATATATATATATATATATATATATATATATTTTTTTTTTTTGAGATGGTGTCTTGCTCTGTTTCTCAGGCTAGAGTGCAATGGCATGATATCAGCTCACTGTGACATCTGCCTCCTGGGTTCAAGTGATTCTCCTGCCTCAGCCTCTTGAGGGGATTACAGGTGCCTGCCACTATCCCTGGCTAATTTTTAAGTAGAGATGGGGTTTCACCATATTGGCTAGGCTGGTCTTGAACTGCTGACCTCAAGTGATCTGCCTGCCTCAGCTTCCCAAAGTGCTGGGATCACAGGCGTGAGCCACTGTGCCTGGCCTCAGAGATATTTTTCAAAGGAAATGCTGAGCGTTATGCCTTCTAAGCTGCCCTCTTCCAATCTCCATTTGGGAAATCAATAAATATTAATTTCTCCCTAATTCACAGACATGAGAGAACTGCTGCAGGTGAGTGGGGAGAAAGGCTGAATCCTGCTTTAAGGATGATGGGAAAAGTGTGTGATGAAGGCTGCCAAAAGGTCACCACAGGGTTAATGTGTACTCACCTTGAGAAGCATAGTTTTCATGGTAAATCTGATAGGCTTTTCTGTGGGCATCACTGAGGGTCTGGAGCCGTGATGCTCTTGATTTCTGGTGGGGAAATTCCTTGATCACTTCCTCCAGGTCACTAAAGGTGAACCAGATCCCAACTAGGTCCCCGAAGGAGTGAAAGGCGAATGTAGCATAGTCAGCAAAGAGGTCAGTGAAGACTTCAGTTCTCTGGAGGGTGCTGGCAGGGAGGGTCTGGTGGTGCAGGACGACCATGGGCTGAAGCTGCGCCGTCTTTAGGGCCTCCAGGAGTTGCCGATAGCACTGCACTGTGTTCTCGTCGGGATTCTGGGTGCTTTCCGCTGGGAGGAGCTGCGCCCATGACAGAAATACCTTATAATGGGTGATCTTACTGGCATGAAGACTGTTGAAGTATTCTGGCAGGAAAGTGGGCAGTGGTCGGTGACAAACATAAATGTCTTTGTCTCCTGATACAAAGTTAGAACTCTGGTCTCCCAGGGGACCACTCAGGTTGTTAAGCAAGTCATTGGTTAGAGGACCAGCAGCGGAAATGAAATTTCTATCAGACTCCCAGTCCAACCCCCAGCATGAAAAACTTAGCAGGACAATAAAGACTACATGCCACAACAGCTCCATGTTCTAGGAACTGTTAGGAGATATGTGGAACCCTGACTTTATAACTACGACTGAGGTTGTAAAATACTCAGTGATTATTAAGACTTAATATTTAACTGGGTTATCTATGGTCACAAAATCAGTGCACAGTGCACTAATGCAGTATTTAAAAATGTAAAGATCGTAAGAGATAACATAAAAACCTCAAACTTCCTATATAATTTAAGCAGAGAAACCTGGAAATGCCTGGAGACAAAAGTTATCAAATTTTTATCTTAAAAATTTTTTGGGGGGGGGGTGACAGGGCCTCACTTTGTTGCCCAGGTGGGAGTGCAGTGATGCGATCACAGCTCCCTGCAGTCTTGACTTCCTGGACTCAAGCAATCCTCCCATCTCAGCATCCTGGGTAGGTGGGACCATAGGTGTGTGCCACCAAGCCCAGCTAATTTTTGTATTTTTAGTAGAGATGGGTTTTCTCCATGTTGGGCAGACTTGTCTCAAACTCCAGACCTCAGGTGATCCACCTGCCTTGGCCTCTCAGAGTGCTGGGTTTACAGGCGTGAACCACTGTGCCCGGCCTTGTTTTTCTTAAATGAAAGCCAGCCTATTAGAAAAGTAAATGAATAAAAAATGGTGACTACATCGGCAGAGCAGCCTATAGGGTCTTTAAAGATACATTACCTGTTATCATCTTTTTAAAAAAATCCCATGACAAATTTGCTTGAGTATTCATTCTTGTTTTAATCTTTGTCATGTTTTTATTTTTAAAATACATAATGATTATACATATTTTTGGAGTACATTTTGACAAGGTTTCATACAAGTTGATCCCAGGAAAAGGTAATTATTAGGAGAAATGTGTTTAAACCATTGTTTTAAGCTCTTGTTTTCTACTAATAGATCTGTGGCTGTTTAAATTCACACTGCATTGCAAAGCTCAGAGATCAAGGCAAGTTGAGTACTCACCAGTATTAGACTGTCTCACATGGGCCTTAGCCTTAGAAAATATTTTACGTTTGTGACCTTTAACATATTTTGTAATTTAATGGATCTTCATCACAGACACAATTTAAAAAATACCAGTTCCTGGCCAGGAGCAGTGGCTCATGCCTGTAATCCCAGCACTTTGGGAGGCCGAGATGGGCAGATCATTTGAGGACGGGAGTTCGAGACCAGCCTGATCAACATGGAGAAACCCCGTCTCTACTAAAAATACAAAATTAGCCAGGCATGGTGGTGCATGCCTATAATCCCAGCTACCTGGGAGGCTGAGGTAGGAGAATCACTTAAACCTGGGGGTGGAGGTTGCAGTGGGCTGAGATCGCACCACTGCACTCCAGCCTGGGCAACAAGAGCAAAACTCCATCTCAGAAAAAAAAAAAAAAAGCCAGTTCCTCACACTAATGACACTAAAAAACACTCCCAACAACTTCTCTTCAAAATATATTTAGACACAAAATGGTAATCTATGGAAGAGTATTTTTTCACTAACAAATATGCCCTTTTGTATTTGGTAGGATTAAGACCCTTGCACAGTAGGACTATACAGCTTTAGAGTGGCAGAAAAGAGGGAGGGAAGAAGTTCATGGAAAGCGTGATTGACTTCCTGTAGATTTTTTTTTTAAATTCACTTTTTAAAATTGACGCGTTTCACGTTTTTATAGGATACATGTGATATTATGTTGTGTGTACAGAAGGTGTAATGATCAAGTCAGGGTATTCTGGGTACCTATCACCTTGAATATTTATCATTTCTATGTGCTGGGAACATTTCAAGTTCTCTCTTCTTCTAGCTACTTGGAAATATACAACACACTGTTGCTAACTAGTCATCCTATTATGCTATGAAACATTAGCACTTATACCTGCTATTAAATATCTAACTGTATGTGTGCTCACTTTTTATTTTTAAATCTCTAACCCATCTTGAATTTTAACTTTGGGTATTCTGTGTGGCAAGCTAATTTCTAACATCATTGAATAGGTTATCCTTTCTCTAATATTTGAAATGTCACTTTATCAGAAATGAAAAGCCTATATAGGCACAGATGTTTCTGAACTTTTTACTGTTGCGACTGATTTATCTGTTCACATGCCAATCACACACTATCTTAATTTCTACACTTGTGCAGCCCCTCTTTTTGCTTTCAGATAGGGCAAGGCCTCTTCTATCATTTTTTTCCCCAGAATCATTTTGGCTGTATTTTCACATTCTCTTTTCCATGTGTCCTAGAGATACTTCAATTTCAAAATATCTAGGTCTATCTCTGTTTTGTTTGTGGGTATCCCACAGTGTAGCTGTACTACAGTTTATGTAATAATTTCCTTACTGATGAGCGTCTGTTGGGATTTGGTTAAAAATGCGTTAATAGGCCGGGCATGGTAGCTCACGCCTGTAATCCCAGCACTTTGGGAAGCTGAGGCAGGCAGATCACGAGGTCAAGAGATCGAGACTATCCTAGCCAACACGGTGAAACCCCGTCTCTACTAAAAAAATACAAAAATTGGCTGGACGTGGTGGCGCGCGCCTGTAGTCCCAGCTACTCGGAAGGCTGAGGCAGGAGAATTGCTTGAACCTGGGAGGCAGAGGTTGCAGTGAGCCAAGATTCCGCCACTGCACTCCAGCCTGGCACCTAGCAAGACTCTCCCTCAAAAAAAAAAAAAAAAAAAAAGAAAGCATTAATAGATCAGTTGACAATTTATGGTATTCAAATCTTTCCATTTCAGAATGTCTATCCACTTATCTTAAATATTTGTCTAATTTTCTTCACAAAGGTCTCATGTATGATCCATTATTCATTAACTACTTTATCTCCTTGACAAGTACCACATGAAGCTGAATGTGTGGAAACATAAGCACACATATTCAGATGTGTAAAAAGGGGATTTGCAGTAATGACCTCACCTTGTTCTGGAGCCCCCACTCTCATTAATGGACACATTTGCCAAAAATGAACGTCTCTCCCCTGGACTTACTTTAGTAAATAGTCAAATTAAAGTTCAAGTTCCAGTTAATATTCTTTCAATCTGCATCCCACTTTCCTTATGAAGTCAGTACAGGGAAATGCTCCCCCTAATACAAGTGGAAGAGGGCTCGCTCTTGCTGTCTCCTAAATTTTCACTACAATGTCTGGCCTGGTGTTTGTGCATGCCTTATGCTAGTACTCCTATCACTCCCCCAACAGTAAGTCTGAGGTCCTGCACCCCAAAGTTTCCTCATCCCATTGTCAAGGACCCTCCCATCCTTATTAAAAACATACTTGACAGGCTGGGCTTGGTGGCTAATGCCTGTAATCCCAGTACTTTGGGAGGCCAAGGCAGGTGACACACGAGGTCAGGAGATGGAGACCATACTGGCCAACATGGTGAAACTCTGTCTCTCCTAAAAATACAAAAATTAGCCGGGCATGGAGGTGTGTGCCTGTAATCCCAGCTACTAGAGAGGCTGAGGCAGGAGAATAGCTTAAACCAGGGAGTCGTAAGTTGCAGTGAGCCGAGATCACGCCTTGGACTTCAGCTTGGCAACAGAGCGAGACTGTCTCAAAAAAAAAAAAAAAAAAAAAACAAACATACACACACCAAAAAAAACCCATGCTTGACAGGAGCTTATACCCTGCATCTGCTGTGTAACTTGTCTATTTCCAGGCTCCCTCATCTCACCCCATCCTTCTTAAGTCAGTAGAAAGTAAAATTACTATTTATAAGCTTACCATACAGAACACAGAACTACCACATTTCCCTAATTGGCCCTGCAGGTCCCAGAATGCCAACTGTTGTTAAAAGCTGCAACATAGGAACTACTCTATCATGAACATACTGATCATAGCTAAGTCTCAGGAACTGTTAGTATCATAAACAGTTATAATTTTTCCTGGAAGGAGACCATAAAATTTGGGGACGGCTTGTAATATAGTAAATGACCTATTTCCCCTAAAAAAGCAATTTGAAAACAATCCTGAGAAATTAACCTTAGGACACAGAAGTAAAAGAAATTATTAAAGCATAATTTTAAAAAGTATAATAAACTTCTAATTTTTATAAACGTTAAAAAAAACTTGAATTAACCTTGGAAAGTCATCACTAAGACCTCTAGTCTTCATATTAATTCTCTAATGACTCCTTCTCATAGAAACTTAATCCATAACGCCACAGTTCTACCCCTTCACTCCAGATTAAGCAAAAAAGGAAACACTCACATTCACAAGTAGATGGAAGCAATAATCATGGCACAGGAGGAAGAAATCCAATAGACAACTTCAGAACAAGTTATTGTATTATGATGAATAAAAGCAGTAGCTGGCAATCAAAAAAGCTATTTGCTCGGTAAGACAGCACATACCCTAAAAGTAATGGGCCTTTTCCTACACATGAAAACAAAACAAAGGTATTGTTTATAGAGACCACATATTATTTGGTTCCAACTTCACTGGGACAGGAAACATACCAAAGGAAGTGCTGAAGCCTGTGTTAGTATAAAAGCCTGTGACGAATGTGACACACAGGACCATCAGCTCAGTTCTTGTTTTTGAAAACAAATCTTGAAGCATCACTTCCAGAAACATTTCTGTCCCTACCAGAGGTCCAGCCAGGAGGTGGTATGCCACAGTTCCTCAGCTCTGATCAGTTACTTTTACTGTCTCAATCTTCGAGCAAGTAATTAGGGTTAACTACCAAGTAGGGATCTTCTTCATAGCTCTCACTTCCCTCTGTGGAGCCTTTCAATCCAGCCTGGGTGAGCTCAATTAGAACATGATCCTGTGAAACACAAATATTTGTCCTCAGGTTTCAAGCAGTATTATACAAATGTCCAGATATATAAGACTTGATCCTTCTTGATGGTTTGCTATCAACATTTTCTTTTATTTCCTAACTAGAAATTCCTAGGAAAAGGACCACACTAAAAATCACTATTAGTGCTCTGCTAAATCCTCTTCCTATCAGGATGCTGAGTTTTCATACCATAAACCCCTTGTGGAATAATAAGTACATAAGTAAGCTTAACAGATACTGTGATTTTAATAAGGCTTCCTGGCACATTACATCAAATGCTAATAAATATAACTTCAAACAAGGAAGTAATGCTTGAATTTTAAGGTTATACAATTCTGCAAAATCTTCTAACGAATTATAAGTCTCTTTCATACTTAATATCATTCAGCAATTTTTAATTACTGACCACTGAACTTTTTCATATACCACCATTTTATAGAGTTAGGAGAACAATCTACGAAGAAAATTCATGTAGAAAATTTTTCACTCTGAGCTAATAAAAAAAGGCAGAACATGTAATCTGGCTTAAAATCCTGATGATAGATTTTAAGACCATGATATAATCATAGGTCAGTAAAAAATGTTCATAAATGATAAGAGCTCCTAGCCAAGCCCATAGAAAGGAACTCAGAAAATTGTGATTCGATCCTAAAAAGTTTGGTAAAGCTCCATAGTATAAACATTGATGCCACTAAGGGGGATTGGACACTTCTAAAAAAATTGTCCTAGCTGGGCATTGTGGCTCACATCTGTAATCCCAGTACTTTGGGTGGCTGAGGCAGGTGGATGGCCCGAGGTCAGGAGTTTGAGACCAGCCCGGCCAACATAGTGAAACCCCGTCTCTACTTAAAATTAGCTGGCATCGTGGCAAGTGCCTGCAATCTCAGCTATGCAGGAGGCCCAGTCAGGAGAATTGCTTGAACCTGGGAGGTGGAGGTTGCAGTGAGTTGAGATCGCACCATTGCATTCCAGCCTGGACAACAAGAGTGAAACTCCATCTTAAAACAAAACAAACAAAATAATTGCCCTTTCTAATCTACCCCTGCGGTTGGATTGGACACTTTCAAGTACTCACTCTATGTGCCAACACACCTTCACAGGAAGCATATGTGATCAGCACAGTATAAGCTCTCTGGTTTTCTATAGCAAATTACTTCAGGTAATAAGTCAAATTTAAGAAGGTAATCCAGGCCCAGCGCAGTGGCTCACACCTGTAATCCCAGCACTTTGGGAGGCTGAGGCAGGTGGATCACCAGTCAGTTCGAAACCAGCCTGGCCAAACATGGTGAAACCTCATCTCTACTAAAAATACAAAAATTAGCTGGGTGTGGTGGCAGGCACCTGTAATTCCAGCTACTCTGGAGGCTGAGATAGGAGAATCGCTTGAACCCAGGAGGTGGAAGTTGCAGAGAACCAAGATCATACCACTGCACTCTAGCTGGGGTGACAGAGCAAGACTCCATCTCAAAAAATAAGTAAATAAATAAAAAGCTAATCAAAGTTTAGATCAGTTAGATTCACAGTGTGTTCCAAAGTCCTGAAGTAGATTCCTTGCCTGGGTCGTTTTACCTTACACGGATCCCAAAGAGCACATAGACTTGTCCTACCACTAGAAAAACAACTCTGGATCATGATCTGACTAGCTGTTTTCACACCTCCCTACCCCCTAATAATCACACACTGATCTACTTTCATAGGAAAATGGTTTTTCAGAAGACACAACCTTAATACGTGACCTCTGTAATATTTATGTAGTGAGCACTGTGAAGTGAATTGGCACAAAGGTTAAATCTCTGCCACGTAATAGGAAAATTCAGTCATTCAACATATATTTGATCCTGCTATGTGCCAGGCACCACCGCAGCTCCTGGGCCAAGTCTCTACCCTCACAGAATTTATATGCTGTGAGAGAGACAAACTACACACTTAAATAAAGAATATACTGCTAGGCCATGTTAAACATTATGAAGAAATACAAGGCAGGGTGACAGCAAGAGCAGAAGGCTGCTATTTTGACAGGCTAGGCAAGAAAGGCTGCTTTGAAGAGGTAACATTTGAGCAGACATTGGAGAGGAGGAGGATATCTAAGGAAACAGAAGAGGGGTGAGTGCAATGGCCCTCATGTTTAGTGTGTCTAGGGAACAAAGCCAGTGTCACTGAGGTGGGATGAGCAAGGGGATGACCGCTGTGAAATGAAGTGAATGAGGCAGATAGGGTTTACTGGGTAAGTTCTGCAGACCATGACAAGGAGGCTAGATTTCATTCTAATGTGAGAGATGCACTGGAAGGGAGGGTAGTAAAACAATGTGATTTATATTTGTAAAAGACCTATCTTGGCTGCTGAGCAGGAAGCCAATACAAAAAAAATGACAATCATGAGGCTTCTGCAACAGTCCAGGCCTAGTGGCTTGGATGGGTGGTAAAAAGAGAACAAAAAATACATACACACTGAAGGCCGGGGTCACAGGATTTGCTGCTGAAGAGTTTTTGTGAGGGGAGAGTGGAACCAAGGAGTCAAAGACAATTTCAAGAAGTTTGGCCTACCTACCACAACTGAGTAAGAACAACTCAATTGCCAACAGGGAAGAACAACTCTGTTTTTGAACACATTAAGCACAAAATGCCTGTTAGCTCATTAGTAGGCAACCAGCTCTATCCATCTGGAGTTTAGGAGTGGTGAGAGCTGGTGACATAAATATGGAAGTTATCAGTAGATGGGTAACTTTGTAAATCCAAATGAGATCACTTAGGTAATGAATGTAAATGATCTGAGAGTAAAGTAAGAAGATTCAGGCTGGACATGGTGGCTCACGCTTGTAATTCCAACACTTTAGGAGGCCCAGGTGGGTGGATCGCCTAAGGTCAGGAGTTCTAGGTCAGCCTGGCCAACATGGCAAAACCCTGTCTCTACTAAAAAAATACAAAAATTAGCTAGGCATGGTGGTGGGTGCCTGTAATTCCAGCTACTTGGGAGGCTGAGACAGGAGAATCGCTAGAACCCAGGAGGTGGAGATTGCAGTGAGCCAAGACTGTGCCACTGCACTCCAGCCTGCACAACAAGAGCAAAACTCTGTCTCAAAAAAAAAAAAGAAAGACAGACTCAGGAAAAGAGACTAAGAGGGAATAACCAGTGAGAAAGACCCAGGTGGATATGGTGACTCAGAACCAAGTGAAGAAGACAGTATTTCTAGGAGTGATAAACTGTAACAAAGCTGGGGACAGGCTGAGTACTGAGACTAGCCAGCTGACAGGAGTGGAGAGAAGGCATGCGATGGTCCTGAGAGAGACTAGGGCAAAGAACTGACCAAGGAAAAGGAATTGCACTGGGCAGTGCTGTCATGAGTTAATGAGACCATAAGAACTGTCTACTTGAGATTCCTGGTCATCAATTTAAATAAGACTGGGCTCACAATTGTACGCTTTTCTCCAGATACTTTTAGCTGCTTAGATAAGGGTACTACAGAGAAAAAAAAAAGAGGCTTTATTTAACTAAGTTTGGGGTTTTTACCAAGCAAGTAAGACACAAAAAACTCAAGTGTAAGGAAGAGTGACTATTAGATTGGGCAAGGTGGGAACTAGGAACTAAGGATGCGAGGAAAATGAAGCATAGAAAGTAGGTGACAGTATGACCAAGGGCGAATATGAGGGTGGAAAACAGAAGCTTAAAACACCCAACTAGTAAGACCTTAATCTCGCTTTCCAAGATTTAACCTCAATTCTGCTGGTTTCAGCAGAGGAAATAAATCATTTACCTGCTGTTAATTCTCCCTTGTTTTACAACTCATACTCCTGACTACACTCCAATGATTCAAAACAAACAAAGGTTAAAAAAATTTCACTAGTGAACCTATAGATACAGGGCATGAACTCCCTCCCTCCCTGATACCAAAGCAAGCACATTTCTGCACTTACATAGTGTGTGAGTCGATGAATGACTTTCTCTATGATTCTTTTTTTATTTATAAGTTCTTCTTCAGAGTCTATCTCTGATTCGATTTCCTTCAAGTACCAGTTAACGAGCTCGCTCCTCTTTAATGCTGACTCGTCGTCTTCTACAACAAAAAAACACATTTAAATTATTCTAGCAAATTGTACTGTAAGTCCTTGGTTAAATCTCTGCCACACATACAACAATATAATGTACAGATTAGATAAACATCAACCTGTCCAAAAGTACATCTGCTGACATGAGGTCCACAATGTTCTAGCGTAAGCCTGAAATAACATGTCATATCACTTGTATTAAAGTATGCCTTCCTTTATCCATATGGAGAAAAACCTAATAAAATAGAGATAAGGAACACATTTCTTAAAGCTATTAGGATTTCAAAGTATGAAGGTCTTTTCTTCATCTTATGCTTCACCACTTCTAAGAATGTTTTCCAACAGAAACTTAGAGTATAAATTAGGAATGAAGCAACAGCAAGCAAAAATTCTGAAACATAACAACTTTTCCTCCTCTGTAGAAAGGGGAAGGCTTTATGGAACTGGAGTTTACTAATAAGTAAAATTCATAAGCATTCACTCAAAATAAAAAATTACCCATTTATTTTAGCAAGGTTCATCTTACTAACTGGACTGTCTGCTTCTTTAAACAAGTCCAAGGTCTACCAGACTTTTAGAAAGTCCTGGTAGAACCCTCAACACACAGGAAATGTTGGGACCTGAATAACATAACTATCATAAAACTCAACTTCTGCTATGTTTACAACTTAGTTGCATGAGGAAGAGAATAATGACATATAACATGAATCAAGAACACGCTGAGTTCCCAAATCATTCTATGTGAGAAAGGAAAGGGGACAAAAGCTGAGGTGTCCTAGTGGCCACTTTGTTGCCTTCTCTCTTCCCACTGGTCTACAGTTCCCAGGGGAACAAGTGCAGCAACTACAATCTTTTGTTCTCTTCTTTCACAGCAGACCAAATACTGTGATGACAAAATATTCCAGGAAGCCAGCACAAGTCATTTTTGGGACTTTTAAGTAAGAATGATCTGACGCTTCACTATCAAGTAGAAGTTTAGGTTCTACATCTTGAATTCGTCATTTTTCCTTCTGCTTTTTAGTCAACTATGGGGTGATAAAATTTTGAATAGCATCATAGAGCAGTTAAAGGTAGGAAGTGTACTAGTGTCCAGATGTCACACTTAACTAATAACTAGATGAGGATTTTACTCCATTTCTAGTCTGCAATGGCCTTTTGACAGTACAGCTTTCTGGGCTCAATTAATTACTGTTAAAATATACCCTAGGGGTCCAGCTGTTTTAAATAGGACCATTGTAAGGGAATAATTATTTTGCGTTTGTAAAACATTTGTATGTGCTCCTTCATATGTTATCAGGTCCCAAAATTATTAAAACAGACTTAAAATGTTAAAAAAAAAAGGACCTATAAACCTTAGCCTGATGAAACATGTGAAGAAATGTTCAGGCTGGCAGGTATGCTGATACTCCACAAATTTACTTCACTAAAATGAGTTTATCTAACAACTTATCCTCTCTTCTGACAGAACAACACAAAGTTTGGCAATCACAAGTGGCCTATGTGAACAGAGCTTACACAAGTGACTGAGCATGTAAGCAGTACCAGGCAAGCCTTACCTTCTTCCATCTTTCTGAGGTGAAGCACAATAAGGTTAGAGATTCGGCAGTACTCAGAGTAGCCCAGTCTTAAGGAGGCTTTGGGAGCAGACTCTTGATTTATGTCTTCGCTGTAGCCGTTGATTCCATTGACAGGGGCAGGGCTGTCAGCATGACCTAAGTGAAAAATTAACCACCTGAATCTTGTTTTTTGTGCAACTAACATCCCCCTGTTAAGTGTTCACAAATATATTACTTATATTTAATACTGATATTTCATTTTAAAAAATTATTATTTTCTTTGTTATAGAGACAGGGTCTTTGCTATGTTACCCA
This sequence comes from Plecturocebus donacophilus, assembly GCA_004027715.1. Classification (NCBI taxonomy): domain Eukaryota; kingdom Metazoa; phylum Chordata; class Mammalia; order Primates; family Pitheciidae; genus Plecturocebus; species Plecturocebus donacophilus. Next base: position 3,561 of record PVKP010018642.1, on the reverse strand, counting down.
CGCTGACCTCGAACTCCTGGGCTCAACTGATCTTCCTGCCTCGACCTCCCAAAGTGCTGGGATTATAGGTGTGAGCCAGCACACCCAGCCTTAATACTAATTTTAAAACAAACATACATTTTCACATGATCTCCTCTGCCAAAAACTAAAAATGAAAAATAAAATAAAGGCTGGACACAGTGGCTCACGTCTGTAACCTCAGCACTTTGGGAGACCGAGGCAGGCATATCACCGGAGGTTGGGAGTTTGAGACCACCCTGACCAACATGGAGAAACCCTGTCTCTGCTACAAATACAAAATTAGCAGGAGTGGTGGCTGATGCTTGTAATCCCAGCTATTCAGGAGGCTGAGGCAGGAGAACTGCTTAAACCCAGGAGGTGGAGGTTGTGGTAAGCCGAGATCACACCATTGCATTCCAGCCTGGGGAACAAGAGCAAAAAACTTTGTTTCAAAAAAAGAAGAGAAAAATGAAATAAACTAGCCGGGCGCAGTGGCTCACGGCTGCAATCCCAGCACTCTGGGAGGCCGAGGTAGGCGGATCACCTGAAGTTAGGAGTTTCAGATCAGCCTAGCCAACATAGTGAAACCCTGTGTATACTAAAAATACAAAAATTAGCTGGATGTGGTGGCAGTTGCCTGTAATCCTAGCTACTTGGAAGGCTGAGGCAGGAGAACTGCTTGAACCAATGTACTGGGCAACAAAAGCAAAACTTCGTCTCAAAACAAACAAAAAAAACAAGCACACAGTATATGATAATTTGCAAATAAATTACAGGTAAATTTATAAACTCTAATAGTAAAGACAAAAACTAACTTAGGAGGAATATGAGGGATTAGAGAGAGAAAAAATTCACAATCTGAAAGTCCATTTGCAGTATTACATACAAAACAAAAAATTCTATCAGCCTGGGCAACATGGTGAGACTCTGTCTCTTCAGAAATTTTTTTTTTAAATGTTAGCCAGGCGTGGTGGCATGAGCATATAGTCCCAGCTATTAGAGAGGCTAAGGGAGAAGGACTGCTTTAGCCCAGGAAGTTAAGGCTGCAGTAAGCCGTGAGTGTGCCAAGGTATTCCAGCCTGTGTGACAGAATGAGATCCCATCTCAAAATAAACAAAAATTCTAATACTATTCTCTTCTAATGTGCTTGAAAAAATGTTTTTAATTCAGAAGCAAAACAATACAAATAAAGGTAAAGCCAGAGGATTTATGCCTATTACCACCATTTTGGTGCCTTTTCTTTTAGTCTTTTAAGTATATATATTTTATATCAACGATTTAATTTCATTTTAACTTGTAAACAGTTGATACAACTCAGGATCTGCTTTTTCCTTTTTGCTACTATAGTCTTTATTAATCATCAGCAGGTGTACTTCTACCACATGACATCTCAGAAAATGTTTTGGTCCCTAACTCCCAAAAAGTTACATGAACAAACATCTCACCATTAATGCCACCAGCACCCTCATCTACCTCCATCTGGATCTCTTCCTCTTGATCTAGATTGACATCAGGTGTTTCTACACGGATGATTGATTTATTTAGTAAGCGGAAAGCTTCCTTCACATGTTTAGGTTGGACCTAAACCAATGATGATGAAGTAATTCAGTTAAGATAGATTTCTTGATATACTAAACAGATTTTCTACCAATGAAATCACAGTAATGTGTATTTTGGTTTCCTCTCAAACACACACACTCTTGACAGTGGTGCTTTGGTTTTCTCACACACACCCTCTCTCATTCTCTCTCTCTCACACACACACAGAGATAGCACTATAAATTAACCAGAACGGCTAAAATGACTGAAAATAACAAGTGTTGGCAAGAATGTGAAACAACTCTCATTCATGGCATGTGAAAACAAAAATTGACACAACTGTTTAGCAGAAAAACATGCATTAACCTATGACCCAACAATTCCACTCCTAAATATGTATTTGTAGAAATATAAACATATAAACCTCACATGAACCCAAAGACATACATATCCCATAAGAACTGATATAGTTGGTTCTGTGTCCCCACCCAAATCTCATCTTGAATTGTACTCCCAGAATTCCCACGTGTTGTGGGAGAGACCCGGTGGGAGATAATTAAATTGCAGGGGTAGTTTCCCCCATACTGTTCTGTGGTAGTAAGTAAGTCTCATGAGATCTAATGGTTTTTTTATCAGGGGTTTCTATTTTTGCATATTCCTCATTCTCTTTTTGCCTGCTGCCATCCACGTAACTTACTCCTCCTTGCCTTCCGCCATAATTGTGAAGCTTTCCTAGCCACATGGAACTGTAAGTCTTTCTTTGTAAATTGTCCAGTCTCAGGTATATTCTTATCAGCAGTGTGAAAATGGACTAATACAAAAACCCAAACTGGAAACTTTGAAATGCTCATTAACAGAAGAATGGGTAAATAAACTGTGGCATATTCATGTTAAATAGCAATGAAATCAGACAGAAAATGAAATGGAAAAACTACCTCCAGTACCAACAAAAATGACAAAATATCAAGAAATAAATTCAACAAGAAACATGAAAAAAACATATGAAGAAAAGCTTAAAACACTACTGAGTGAAAATAAAGACTTAAGTGGAAAAGATGGCCGATTAGCAACAGCTCAGGAATGTAGCTCCCAGTGAAAGCGCAGAGAACAAGGGGACGCCGCACTTTCCGACGAATTTTTGTTGTCCACAGACCGGGAGATTCCCGGCAGAGAAGCCACACGGGTCGCCAGCGCAACTCCTTTGGCCGGCACGGCGCTTCCCGGCGCGGAGTATACGGGACAGACGGGCTCGGCTGGTCCCATCCCCACAAGGAAAACAGCAATTGGAAGCGCTGAGGACTGAGAGTTTCACAGCAAGCACAGCGAACCCAGGAAGGTCTGGCTCTGAGGGGAACCGGCGTCCGCCAAAGGATAACAAAGAAACCGAAAAACTTCATCACCGGGCAGAGAAAGATCCAAAATGGCCATGTTGCAGCAGCTCGGGATTGTGGCTCGCGGTGAGGGTGCAGAGAGCGAGTGGACGCTGCAGTTGCAGACGAATATTTGATGCCCACGGACTGGGAGATTCCCGGCGAGGGAGCCACACGGGTCGCCAGCGTTACTCTTTTGGCCGGCGCGGCGCTTCTCAGTGCGGAGTGTGCGGGACTGGGTGGTGCCCTTTCAGTTGGGCTCCGCTGGTCCCATCCCCACAAGGAGAACAACAATTGGAAGCGCTGAGGACTGAGAAGCACAGCTGAACCCGGGAAGGCCCAGCTCAGTGGGGAAGGGGCGCACCCCCCCCGAGGGAAAACAAAGAAACAGAAAAAATTTCATCACCAACAAGACCCACTCAGAGACCCAATCTGAAAGTCGGCAATTACAAAGGTGACAGGTGGATAAATTCACAAAAATGGGAAGAAACCAGTGCAAAAAGGCTGAGAACACGCGAAATCAGAATGCCTCTCCTCCTACAGGAGATCGCAGCTCCTCATCAGCAAGAGAACAAGGCTTGATGGAGGATGAGTGTGATGAACTCACAGAATCAGGCTTCAGAAGGTGGATAATAAGAAAGATCGGAAGAGC
>PVKP010018641.1:23960-44039 GCA_004027715.1 Plecturocebus donacophilus | reverse complement strand
AATTTCCTCCTCGTTATTCTTTTGGCCTTCTCTCCATCCAAGTAAGGCCACCCTGAGTTCATTGCCTCAGGACAAGATAAGTCAACAGTGAAAGGAACAAGAATCTCTTCCTGGCTTTTGAAGTCTAAAAAATGATGTCTTTAGTTTTCTCCAGTGTGGGGAGATGAAAGAGGAAAGGATTCTTGTGTAACAATAGATGTGGGAGAAGAGGTGATGGATCACATTAGCAGCTACTAAAGGCCTCACCAGCTGAATGGCGAGGGCGGAGGGCGGACCTGAAGGTGGATATATGAATACGTGGATATCGGTGCATCACCCTTTTTTCTGCTCATCCCAGGCTGAGTGTCAGCAGAGTGAGAAGAAACCTCAGACCCCTTGATTCAGAAACTGAGTATAGTTGATTGCTGACGTGCAGGGCCTAAGAAGAGATGAGTCCTATGCCCCAGATTCTGTGGGGAGACCCCAGAGGAAGGTGACTTTTTAGTGACGTGGGCAAACTAAGCCTAAGACAACTTCACAGAACACCTTCCACCACAGGACACAAAAATAGTAGCAAGATCCCACATCCTTACAAAGTAGCAGGGACACCACCAGTGTCTAGAGAACTAGACGTAAAAGAAACTTGCAGATGGTAAGAGGAGATGACTTAGCAGCCAGCGGTAAGGACCTACGACCTATGAACAGATGAGATGAGGGACAGGTACCAGCATGCCAGCAGAAGGATGATGATTAAAGACCAGAGGTTGGGTGGCAGCACTGAGACATGATCAAGAAAGGACCCTATGGCATTACCCATGCCTTTGCCCTTTGCAGTCTTCCAGAATTTGGCACAGCTCCAAGGGAGAAGCTGATGATGCATTGTTGCCACCAGGCAAAAATGACTTGATTCAGAAACTGAGCATGGTTGTTGGTTGTTTATGGCCATGTCTTATGTACCTGGGGTTGAGAAGTGAGATTCCTAACAACAACAACAAAAAACAGTAGCTACTAAAAATAATTTTTTTTTAAAATAAAAGCAATTATCTGGGATAAGATCCAGCCCTGCTATAGTAACAAGTGGTGTGTCTTTAATAAACTCTGACCCTGTCGTGGTGTGGCTTTCCAATGTGTTGAAGAAGGAACTGTCCAGATGATGGATGGAAAACAGGTTTCTTATTTAGAAGCCACATTTGATAAATCAGCAGCTATTAACTCAAGAATTGGATTGAAGAGGGTTCTGAGGTTGCATCGAAGTTCTTCAAGAAAGGATGCCACCATAGAATACTGCTTCCAAGGGGTACCAAGAGAAGGGGAAGGAATGGTGGCAGACACAAGGTTTTTCCTGCTTGTGGGTAGCTACATGATCTCTGAAGTCCCCTTGAATTCAGAAAGTCGGCAGTCTTTCAAATGCCTGCTACTCAGGAATCAGCAGAAATTTTTCATGAGAAAAATGTTCATTAAAAGTCCAGCTTGCTGGGCAGAGCCAGTCTTGGCAAAGACTGGGCTCAGATGGGTAAAGGTGGCCTAGGGGAGAAGACCAAGCAGACCTGCACACTCACTTCTCCATGCCAAAATCTCACATGAAGTGGGATGAGCATGAATACAGAGTCTACTCCTTCAAAGCAGGGGATCACCTGGCTTCTCTTGGCCTAACTAGGCTTGTAGGACACAGTCTCAGACAGAGTTGGGAGGATCAACAAGATAGCAAATGCAGAATGCACTCAGCACACAGCAGGCACTTAATTACTCATTTCCCTCTTTCATGCATGGAGGCCTGCATTCACCAAGACGGCAGTCTGCAGGGAAATTCTTTCTCTGTATTTCCCTGTCACAAGGAATGTGACAATTACCTCGTCCCTGGAATAATTCTGTTTCAGGTTTTCAAGTACAGAAAGTTTAAAGCGGTATCAAAAAAGAAAGTTGGCCTTGGACCATCACATAGGACTTCTAGAAAAGCAGACTGCCAGGCTCTGGGCTGCACCAAAGGAATCAAAATCCTGCGAGTGGAGCCTGGGAAACTGCATGCTACCACAATTCTGATACGCAATAACACTTAAGGCTTCTGGTTCAAAAGGCACTTGTGAAAGCTCCCTACACCCCCAACCACAAGGCTCACCCCTTCACTTTCTTAAAGAGGCCTCCTCAACCACCCTACTCAACATAGCAGCCTTGTTCCACCCAGCCCTCCCTGTCTCCTTCCCGTATTTTATTTTTTTTCCCAAAATACTTTCCATTCACAATGCCAGCCATGCAGTTTACTCATTGATCTATTCTTACCCTCCCCTTCCCTCACAACTCCGCAAGGGAGAGCCTGGTTGTTTTGTTCATTGCTATCTCCCAGAGCCTAGACTGGTGCCCGGCACACAGTGGGCACTTGGTAAATATTACTAGAGTGGCCTTTGCTGCATCCCATTCTCTCATTTTACCTCAGAGGATCCTGAAAGGGAAAGTCAAAGGGACGAAAAAGATACAGTTTATGGAGGCTTATGTAACGACATGGCTGAAAAAACACTAATCTAGAAATTTTAAATGCTAGGTACCCATGATCTTTCAAGATAAGAAGGAAGCAGATGATTCCCTTGAAGGTCCCTCCAACCTTGGTCATTTTCCCAGCTAAATGGTTAACCTACAGCTTCAGTTTGCAGCTCCTCACTTCAGCAGGGGTTGAGACATGGCCTAAGTCCAGGACTAGAGGGATGGCTTGAGCTTCCTGTCTGAGAGAGTCAGCCACAGTGGCCTCAGCATCTGCTCTGCCCCCAGCTCCCAGCTCCCAGCTCCAGTTCAGGCTGCATTGGTCTGCTCGCCTCTCGGCTGATGCCCTTACCAGCCAAGACCAAGCTGGGTACCACCCTTGCTTGTCTCCAGAAAAAATGAGGGTGTGGTTCCAAGCATCTGGAGATGAGGGGGGAGGCTGCTGTTTAACAAAAGAGACACATCATTATTTTCTTGCACCAGGATCATGTTTCATTTTGCTGACTTGGCTCCACATTTAAACAGCATCCCCCAGGCAAATAATACAATTAAGCAAATGGAGAGGAGATTTAGTAACAATAAATTCCACAGAACTGGTCATTATTTTGCATGCAGTTTTAAAAGGAGCTAAGCATTTAGAAGGATCAATCATGCAGAATCTCATGAGTTCAAACATTATATAGAAACTGCTAGTAAAAACTGATGGGAATTTGACAGCGCGCACACACACAAACATCCACTCACTCACTCACTCATGGGTTAGGCCTATACATTTTGTTTTTTTACAACCCAGTAACAAAAAGACAATTACAAAAATAGGCTTAGGATACATATGGAAGAATTCAGGCCAAAATGGAAAATAAACTACAGAAATTAAATCCGTTTCAGAGTCAGGAAGGAAGAAGAGCCCTTAGAAGCAGAGTTATGTGTTAGAGCAGGTAAAGTAATGCATTGGGAACCACGAGATTTGAATCCAGCTTTACCTTGCATATTCAGTGTAACCTTAGGCAAGGTAAATAACTTTGTGAGCTTTTATTTCTCTACATGTAAAACAAGTTGTTTGAACCCCACTGTCACCATTTTTTTAACCATCTCTAAGCACCATCTGTGTTGCTATTTACTACTTTCCTTTAAGTCAATTTTTCTTTATCTGAACATGACTACATACTGGGTGGAAGGAAGTGGTTATTTATTACACTATACTTAGAAAGGAAACTATCTCATTAATATAAAAGGAAAGCTGGAACCACTGGTCTTAAAATAGAAGGTAATGACAAAAATAAGTGCAATGGACTCCTGCTTTCACTCATGGCAACTAGTTTGCTTTATACTAACCCCTTTGCCAAGAACAACTTTAAAATCTAGATAAAATACATAAAATAGAAAAATTAAAAGCAAAGAACTTCTACTGGAAGACATTCAGGAGTTACTAAGGCAGATTGATTCAGAAACTGAGCATGGTTGATGGCTGTTTACAGCCAATGTCTTACATACCTGGGGTTGAGGAGTGAGATTCTTTAAAAAAATGTAGCTACTAAAAAACATAATAATAATAAAAAGTAGTTATCTGGGATGAGATCCAGCCCTGCTACTAACAAGCTGTGTGTCTTTAATAAACTCTGACCCTGTTGAGGGGTGGCTTTCTGATGTGTTAAAGAAGGAACTGTCCAGATGATAGATGAAAAATAGGTTTCTTATTTAGAAGCCATGTTTGATAAATCAGCAGCTATTAACTCAAGAATTGGATTGAAGAGGGTTCTGAGGTTGCATCGAAGTTCTTCAAGAAAGGATGCCACCATAAATTATTGCTTCCCAGGGGTACCAAGAGAAAGGGAAGAATCCTGAAGAAGCAAGAGCCAAGAGAGAAGTAAAGCACACCGCGATAAATCTAGTGTTTCACAGCATTTTTTCTCTAGGCAGCTTCTGATTTGTAAACCTCATAAAATCCAGAAGCTCAAAAGTCAAGAGTCTGATGATAACAAAAATTAAGGCTTTAGGTCCACTAAAGGGCATGGGTTGGGGGACACCTGGTAAAGACTTCAGACTTCCAGTTGAGATCATGAATGGGCTACACATTATAAGTGAGAGTGAGGCAGAAATATTTCAACTCTTGCAAAGACTAAAACTTTATTTTGAGCAAGCTCAAACCAAGATGAAACAAGGTGACCTACCAGTATCAAAACACATGACAGAAGCCAAATAAATTTAATTTTCTCTGGGAGAAGATAACAGAATCCAGAGCTTCAAACTGGCTCTACAATTTATCATACATTTGTTCAGCATTTATCAAAAATTACCAAGCATACCAAGAGATATAACCAAATAACCAAAAACTAAGAAAAAAAAACACAGGCCCATATGTGATCCAGATATTGGAATTATCAGAGTGAAACTTGAAAATATCCATGATTAGTAAGTTCAAGAAAGTAGATGACATGATGGAGGATTTCATGGGAACTGTGATTTTTATAACAAGAAATCAAAACTCTGGAATTGAATATGCAATAACTAAAAATAAGAACTCAACAATTGGGTTTATGGCATATTAGACAATACAGAAAAGAAGATCTGTAAAGCAGAAGGTTAAGTACAAAAGGAAAAAGTTATAGAAAATGCACAAAAACGCATCAGAGAGATGTGGGACTCAGTGAAAAGTCTTAACATGTATGTATTTTGAGATCCTGAATGAGAAAAAAGAGAGAATTGAGGAGATGCGATACTTGAATAGGTATTCACTGAAATGTTTTTTCAAAACTGAGCAAAGACATCAAGCTAAAGATTCAAAAATCTTTACTACCTCAAATAGGATAAAGAAAACCACAAAGAGACACATCGTAGTCAAACTACTTAAAAACAAAGACAAATATAAACATAGCTAAAGAAAAGAAACATATTATCTTCAGAAGAACAAAAGTAATGATGGAAGCTGAGGTTTAAACAAAAATGATGGAAGCCAAGAAACAACAAAATGACATATTCAACATGTTGAAAGTAAATGATTGCCAACTTAGAACTCTATACTCAGTGAAAATATTCTTCAAAAATGTATGTGAAATAAAAACATTTTCAAACAAACAAAACTGAGAGAATTAATATCCAACAGACATGTTCTTCAAGAAATATTAGAGAATTCTTGGAGCAAAAGAAAAATTAGGCCCAATGGAAGCATGGAAATGCAGCTAAGGATAAAGATGGTAGAAAATACAAATATATGGGTAAAATCAAATAAATATTGGCTGCACAAAACAATAATAACAACTTCTTGTGCCATGTGAAAAATACATGCAACAATGACTTGAGGATTTGGAGTTAAAGCATCCTGAGGGCCTTATATTGTTCATGAAGTAGAAAGGGGACCAATTTACATCATACTCTAATAAGAATGCATGCTTAATTGCTAGCATAACCACTAAAAGAACAAAAAAGAATGTTCTCTAGCAAGCTAAGAAAAATACAAATGGGAATAATAAATTAATTCAATGGCAGTCTCAAAAGAAAGATAAAATTGTGAAATAGTAGATTTAACTACTAAATACTCTAATTCAAAGACAAGATATCCAACTGGATTATTTTTTTAAATATATATACATATATATATATATATATGTATATATATCTTCTACTTAGAAATGACACATCTTTGGCTGGGCATGACAGCTCATGCCTGTAATTCCAGCAATTTGGGAGGCCAAGGCAGATGAATCACTTGAAGACAGGAGTTCAAGACGAGTCTGGCCAACATGGCGAAACCCTGTCTCTACTAAAAATACAAAAATTAGCTGGGCATGGTGGCATATGCCTGTAGTCCCAGCTACTTGGGTGGCTGAGACATGAGAATCTCTTGAACCCTGGAAGTGGAGGTTGCAGTGAGCTGATCACACCACCGCACTCCAGCAAGACTCCAACAAAAAGGAAAAAAAAAAAAGGTAAGAAAACTATATACCATGGACACATTGATCAAAAGAAAGTATAGCTAAATAATAATATGCCAAGCGGATTTTAAGGCAGGAAGCATAACCAGGTAACACTGAGAGAGTTAATTCTTTAGGAAGATGCAACAATTCTAAATGTATATGCCTAATAATAGAACTCAAAAATATACAAAACAAACATTGATAGAAATATTAATAAAAGGTATAATGCTCAAATACTACATATACTACAATCATAGTGGGAGATTACTCAATAGTGGGAGAATACTACAATCATAGTAGGAGATTTTGACATACTTTTTCAGTAACTGATGTAATATGTAGAGAAAAACTCAGTAAGGATGTTGAAGATATGAACAACATAAATAACAAACAGGATTTACACACACATACACACTTGACCCACACTTGACAACTATACAATACATATTTTTTCGATTACATATGGCACATTTATGACCCTTTGTTGGGCCATATCAAAACAAATATCAAAGAATTGAAATTGCAATCATACAGAATGCATATGCTTTTTCTTGCTGCTATAAGAAATTATCACAAACTTCATGGTTTAAAAAAACACAAATTATTATCATACAGCTTTGTAGCTTAGAAGTCTGGCATGGAAAAAATGAAATTGTGAAAACAATTCCATTTATAATAGCATAAAAATAATTAAACAAATGTAACCAAGGAGCACAAAATTTGTAAACAAAACACTACTAAACATTTCTAAAAGAAGAACATCAAAATAAATGTGAAGACATCTGTGTTTATGGACTGAAAGATTCAATACTGTTAAGATTACCATACTCCCCAGTGTGATCTATAGATTAAATGTAATCCTTATAAAAATTCCAACTATGCTTTTTGCAGAAATGGACATGTTGATCCTAGAATTTATATGGAAATGCAAGGGACCCTGAATAGCCAAAACAATCTTGAAAAAGATCAAAACTGGAAAACTCACATGTCCCAATTTCAAACCTTATTACAAAGCTACAGCATGGTACTTGCATAAATATAGACCAATAGGATAGAACTGAGAGTCCAGAAATAAACCCATATGCCTATGATCAGCTGATTTTCAGCAAGAGTGTCAAGACTAGTCAATGGGGGGAATGAATAGTCTTTCAACTAATGGTGCTCAGACAACTGACTACCCACATGTGACAGAATGAATTCAGATCTGTACCTGACTCCTTATATAAAAACTAACTTATAATGGATCAAAGATCTAAATGCAAAAGCTAGAACTACGAAGCCCTTAGAAAGAAACATAGGTGTAATGCTTCATGACCATGTATTAGGCAACAGTTTCTTAAATATGACACCAAAAGCATAAGCAACAAAAGGAAAAACAGATTAAGTTGGAGTTCAGAAATAAAACCTTTTGTTTATCAAAGGACATTATCAGGAAAATGAAAAGACAACCCACAGAATTGGGGAAAACATTTGCAAATTATATATCTAATAAGGACCTAGTATCCAGATAAAAGATACTAGACTAAACAATAAAAAGAAAAAATGAACCAAAAATAACTAAACAATAAAAAGAAAACATGAACTAAACAATAAAAAGAAAACTTATAACTAAACAATAAAAAGAAAAAATGAACCAAAAATTGGCAAATAATTTGAATAGTCATTGCTCCAAAGAAGACATGCAAATGGGTAATGATGCACATGAAAACATGTTCACCACTATTCGTGATTAGGGTAATGTAGTATTAGCTCAAGGTGAGAGAGCAGACCGACAGAACAAAATTGAAAGCCTAGAAACAAACCTAGAAACATAAAGAACCCACCACAAAGAAAACCAATTATAAATTGGACCACAAACAAAAATCAAGCCATGAAGTTAAAAGTATTTATAACAAAATTAACCAACATAGAACCAGTGTTTAGAACACATAAAGAACTCTTATAAGTGAATTTTAAAAAAAAAAACACTGACAACCTAATAGAAAAATATGCAAAAGCCTTCATCAGGTATTTCAAAAAGAGGATATCTAAATGACAATAAACAGAAAAGAAGGACACTTTATTCTATTAATCACCAGGAAATCAAAACCACAATGAGATATAATTACACACCTAGAAGAATGGCTAATAACTGTGTACCTCCCAAAAATGCATAGATGTGTACTCAAAGATATGTACAAGAATGTCTGTAGCCACATATAACCACTAAGCAAAACTAGAAACACAGTCTACTTACCAGAGAATGGCTAAATTGTGATATGCTAATACAATGGAATTATTTACAGCAGTGAAAAAGAATAAGTGTCATATAAACAACAGGATGAAACTCTGAACTGTAAGGTAGTCCACAGGAAGCCGACATAAAATAATTCATACTAAATGGTTTCATTTACACAAATATCAAAACTGGAAAGGCTTATTTAAGGTGTCAGAAGTCAGAACAATGGTCTTCTTTGTTGGGAACAGAGGGGTAGAGAGACATTAGTAACAGAGAAGAGGACTTCTGAAATACTTTAATACTTTATGTCTTGACCCGAGTGATAATTAGACAAGTGTTTGCTTTCTGAAAAATCAAGTCATATACTTCTATGTACTTTTCAGTCTGAGTGTATACTTCAATAAATAAGTTTTGAAAAATGAAACACAAGAGAATATCTGCAATCATCCTAGTACTTTTGGTAAATTATTTGAATCAAATATTATAGCCATTTGGTATACTCCACTAATAGGAATCTTAAAAAATAAATATGAGTTAACATAAACATGCTTTAGGAAAAAATATGCTTAGTGAATTCAAAACCGTGTATTAAATTCATGCAAGATCCTATTGCCTGCTACAGCTCTGAGCCCAAGGCCTAATCTCTCTTGCTTAAAAGAGAAATAAGGAATTGTTCAAGAAGTGCTTAAGATTTACCACCAAGCTGATATTGTGTCTTGATATATAACAAAAATAGGATAGAAAAGGAAATTGCTTTCTCAAAATGTGATCTAATATCCATTACTATGTATCATCTGCAATCCCTTGGCTAAGTCCAGGGACCTCCCTTATACCATAGGACATACTGACTTATTTATCTCTAAGTTTTGACCCAGCTGACCATCTATGACTTACTGATAGGAGGCTCTTCACACTCAATAAGAACTAAAATACTTCTTCACTTAGAAATGTTTTCAAAAAGAAAAATAGAGTTCAGTCCTTTGATTACAGGATTTGTTCAAATGGGTAGGCATCTTCTATATGCCACCAAGGCTATCATGACTACCCTTCTCCATGTACAGCAGGCCTGACCTTGGCAGAAGGGAGCTCCATTCTAACAAGGTTCCCTGTCCTGACTCACATCCAAGCTATCAGCAAAGCCATCAGCTTTTCTTTCAAAATAAATCCCAAATCCAACTACTTCCCACTGTCTCCTAAGTCACCATCATCTCTCATCAGGCCTCCTAACTGCTCTCTCTACTTCCACCCTTGTCCTTCTGTGTTTTCTCAACAGCAGCCAGAGTGATTCTGTCAAACCTTAAGTCAGACCTTAGCACTCCTCTGCTCAAAACCCTCCCAACTTATGCAGAGCAAAAACCCAAACATATCCTTACCATGGCCCATGCCAGGCCCTCCACGACTGGCAGCCCGTGACTCCAGCTAACTCTTTATGGCCACAGGGATCGCATAGATCATCTTCGACCATGATAAACCTGCTTCCACCTCAGGGCCTTTGCACTTGCTGTTTCTCCTGCTGGGACTCACCACATTAGATACCCCAGGCTCGCTCTTTTAGTTGACTCAAATCTTTACTCAAAGTTCATCTTATTAATGAATCCTTCCCTCACCCTCTTATGCAAAATTGACATTCCCCAGCCCTGTTCCCTGCTTAATTTCCTGCTTAGTATTCACCACCATCTAATATTCTATTTATCTACTTACCTTAGTTACAGCTTCTTGCTCCCTGCATCCCACCTCTTCATACTAGGAGATTTCCCAATAAGGAAAGCACACTCTGGGACTTGAAATTCAAGAGAATTTAGAAAAGAACTTGAAAAGACACTAAAGCCCTTTCTGGCTTTACAGTGGGAACTGTGCCGGTTTGGGAATGATCCACTTAGTAACAAAGCCCCTTTCATTCTCACCGGCCAGATAAAGCCAGGATGATAATCAAGCTGCCGATGGGAGGCTAGTGTTTATCCTTCAAACCTTGGCATTCTGTCCGATTCTCCCCAGTTCCGGAGGGCTCCCTGATTTACTGTGGGGCAGAGTGGGGTGGGGGAACTTTACTCTGTCACTCTCTTGGAGTGGAAGAGTACAGTTGTTCATTCAGCAAATATTTATCAACTGCTATTTATGTGCCAGACAACACACCATATGCCAGGAACAGAAGAATCCCACACAGCCACTGCCCAAGGGAAGCTCACAGTCAGGAGAGCAGACCAAAGACGTGGCGGTCCTCTCAGCACCCTGATTAAACCTTTGCAGCCATGATGGGCAACATCCAGCTGGGTCAGGTTGCTGCAGTCTTTTATAGGAAATAAACTCTTCAAATTTGCAATCATTTAGCCTTCATTTTTAATAGACTGGCTTGAAGATTGTACCTATGGTATCACTTTCACTGACATGTCCCTTAACCGAAAGAAAACAAGGTGCAAGAACTTACACAGGAACCTTGGAACACCCATGGGGGGGGGACGCCATGCCCAAGGCCATCAGGGTGAAGAGCAGGAAAAGGTTGAGAGCATCTGTTAAAAAATGATCCCCTCAGTTATCCCTGGTTTAAATTCACAGGCGGCAATGACAGTGGCAGCTATTGCTTCTGGGCACTGGTGTGTGTGGGTACTGTAACAGGTACCTGGATTAAGTTAGCTCATTTATGCCTCACTACAATAAGAGGTGTAGGCATTTATTTGAGTTCACTTTTCAGATGCAGAAATTGGCACTGAGGTTTGTGCTAAATATGGTACTAGAGTTATATGGATAGTAAGAGGTGGATTTGGAATTTAAATCCAGACTTGTCTGATTTCAAAACCTTTGAATAAAATCCTGCTGGGATACCGCTTGGCAAATCCAGTTGGAAGTCTTCAGAATCAAACTTTTCTTTGAAGAGGGACTTGACACATTTATAAATCAATTTGATGCAACCAAGAACTAATTAAATGAAATAAGGTGTGTAAGGTGGGTAAGCCCAAGACCATCTAACTGGTACTAAGTGCTAGATGTTTAGTAAATTGCCATTACCATTTCATATCACATTTGCTTCCTATCTTTTCTCTCTCTTTCCTTTCTATTTTTCTTTTTGACTTAAACTAGCTACCATTTATGCTTATCCATGAGCCTTTGAGTTGCATGGGCCGTTCTGATGAACTTGGCTGAGTTCAACTGATCTTAACTGGCTACACTTACTCCTGGGTCTGCAGTCAGAGGCAGGTTGGCTGGGGGCTGGCTGATGTAAGATGGCTTCAGTCACATGTCTGGGGCTTGGTTAGGTTTCAACAATGGGCAAGCTAGCCCGACCTGTTCCCATAGTGGCAGTAGTGTTTCAAGAGAGTGAGGCCTCTTGAGGTCTGGGCTCAGGATTGGCACTCTGATATGGTTTGGCTGTGTCTGTGTCCCCACCCAAATCTCACCTTGAATTATAATAATCTTCATGTGTCAAGGGTGAAGCGAAGTGGAGATAAGTGAATTATGGGGGCAGTGTTCCCCATACTATTCACACGGTAGTGACTAAGTCTCATGACATCTGATGGTTTTATAAAAGGAGTTCCCCTGTACACACTCTCTTGCCTGCCACCATGTAAGACCTCATTTGCCTTTTACCATGATTGTGAGGCCTCTCCAGCCATGTGGAACTCTGAGTCAATTAAAACTCTTTCCTTTATAAATTACCCAGTCTTAGGTATGTCTTTTTCAGCAGTGTGAGAACAGACTAATACACACTCCATCACTTCTATTTCATCCCAGGAGCCAATAGAAGTCACAAAGCTAGCCCAGATTCAGGGAGGAGCAGGGAAACAGACTCCTCCCTAATAATGGGCAGAGCTGAAAAACCACATTCCCAAAGATGAACCACATTTACTCTCTCTCAGAATCCTCCTAGCAGACTAACAGAACCTTCAAAGGCAACAGAGCCTCCTGCATCCAAATGGATTCCCATACTGAAGTTCGATCTGCTACCTATTGTTCAATGCCAACAGTTCTCTAACTTAGGTCTGATAAGTTTGGCATGTTTATGCTGTTGTTATTAAATAGGGGTTCACAATATTTTTTCCTAGTGGAGCTTCCTTTTGTTACCCTTTTATTTGGAAGTAGTCATATTAAATTATTTTGCGTCCAGCAGTTATGAATAAGTTTGGTAGTTGCTCTACCAAACAAGTAGCCCCTTCCAAGTCAAAAGTCCTTCACTAAAAGGACCCAACAGAGTTAGGAGAGGCTGGCGGCTTCAAGCCCACCATGAACCAGGCCAAAATCTACACCTTTTCTAACCTCATCTCCTGCTCCCAGCCCATATGCACCTTCCGTCTGGGCCCAAGCTTCCAATGCCTTCGTGTCACCGTGAGGCTGTACGTGCTGCCTACATGCTGTTACATGCTGTTCCTGCTGCCTGACAGAAACATCATACCCTCTCATCTCCACCGGATAAACCCTCACTGATCACTTACAATCCAGATTGTATCTCATTTTCATGCACGCAGTCATTCTAAAAATATTTACTGGCCTGCCAGGCCCAGGGATGCATGAGGATTGAAAATGAACCTGGGCCCTCTTCCCCTCTCCCTGTGGAGCCTACTCTCACTCTTATGTTAAAACCATCCAGCTCCTAAGTCCTTGCTTCTGCTCTGTTTGTTCCCATAAGCTTAGATGTGTGTGTGTGTGTGTGTCTGCATGCAGATATATCTATATGTGTATATACATTCATATCTATACACACACACACACACACACATTCTTTTACAACACAGGCTACATTGCACTCTGATGATTTGTTCATGAATTTTTCTTTTCCATAAGACTGAGTTCTTTACATTCAGGGTCACACCTCATTATTTCATTATTATATCATCCAGTTCTTTCCTTATAGTAGAAATGCAAATAAACATTTATTGACATGATGAATGAATGTAAGAAGTAAAAAGTGCTCTTAGAGAGAGTTTAACTCCATTACTTCATTAGGCACATGAGAAAACCAAATGGGGGCTGAGGGGGGATTAAACTATTTATTGTGACTATATGACCTTTACACAGGACCAATGTGGTCCCCCAACTTCAGGTCCAAAAAGGGATGTTTTTATATTTTAAACATTATTTCTGGTATTAAGAAACTTTACTTAGCACTTACAAAAACCTGTAATTTGGCAAATGTGATCACATCAAAAGTGATAAGAAATTGGGCTCCTGAGCCAGAAAGATTTGTAATAAAATTCTAGCACTATTTGACCTTGGGCAAGCTGTTACCATTCACCTCTAAGTCTCACTTCTTCTATGTATAAAATGGAGCTGCCCAAAAGTACCTGCCCCAGACACCTTGGGAAGATATAAAAAGATAATAGTGCAGCAAGCACAGGGCTCTACATGAAGCTTAATATGTGCAAACTACTACTTTTATCGTAATTATTTTGCTGTTAGTTTAAATGATACCTGGTAAATGCGCTACCTGAAGGTTCAGAGGTTCAAGTCTAATACTAAATATATTCAATAGAGTTCCACAATTATTGAATGCATGTATTAATTGAATATATATATATTCAATTAATGGAGTATATATATATGTTGCTATGTTAAATTTGTTACAGCAAACCTCCCTTATAGAAAAACTTGGATGACTTTTTGTCAGAGATTTTAGATGTACTATTGCTTTTTGCCACAGGATTTACCTCCAAGAATTAAAGCATTAGCAGGATCCTGATCATAAGGAAATGAATACATTCCAAAGTGCGATGGCTCTTGTGCCCCGTATGGCAGAGTGATTCAAATGCCATTACAGAACTAGTAGAAGCTGATTTTAATGGTCAGAAGATATTCATTTCCTGAGGCTTGGTGCATATACCGAACAGGCCTTTTTTCCAGCATAAAAATAGAAATGTAAAGGTTGGAACGCTATGGTTACCAGCCTGGCAATAGAACGAGACTCTCTCTCTCTCTCTCAAAAAAAAATGGTTTTAAACAATATTTTATGGCATCTGAAAGAAACCCTTTTATCTTTTACATCTTCACTTTTTATTGCCTGTGCTTTTATGAGCTGTGTGCTTGAACTGAACCCAAATCCTGGGTGCCACACTCAAAATCATATGGTACATCTGTTTATCTGACCAAGAATGTGGTGAGATTCTGCGTATCACAATCTTCCTCCCACCCCAAAATCAACACTCTCTTTTGGTGAAGGAAAAAGAAAACACTGTATTTATGCCTCCTCTGAAGAAGAGCTGTTTTGTTCCCACTCCATGGAGCCACAATACAGGGCACAGCCAGGACCCTTGACATCATGTTCACTGCCTGGAGCTTCCTCTATGGGCATTCACCTCCCAAATCAATCTCCAATGCTGGTGAGCACAAGAGCTTTAGCATTACCATAGACATCTCCATGGTACTGGTGTGGACCTTGAACTTGGCTGCCACTGTCTGGGGAAACAGAAAAAAAAAAAAAAAACGATACTATACCATCATTTCAAAAATCAAGCCAATGCATTTTCATCTTTTATTTTTCCAGATTTAGGAAAAATTTTTCTTTCTTAGTAAGAAAGAATTTTTTGAATGAAAATATTATTTTAAAGTAGGAGAAAGTCAAGGGAGATGGGTGTGTTAAAGCAAGAACTGCAGTGGTAAGAGTTCTGCTCTCTTTTGCGGAACTAAGGGAACTTTGTCTGACAGAAGCAGTATTCTCTTCCAAAAGAAATTTGTATTTATTAAAATGTTTTACCAAAAGTTAACTGAGAGCCATCAACTACATCTTGAGCCTGTATGCTTCAGTGATGCTGCCCAGAACTGACCCAAACAAGGCCATAATGCCTGGGGTGAAACGTGAGAATCAAGAAGTTGGGGAATGCAAATGGGGCCGTTGAGAACGTTCAAAGATGTGGTTGAAAATTATACTGGAAAGGCATGTTAGGGTGAAACTATGAAAGGTTTTGAATGTCTAAGAAAAAAAAAGTCTAGAATTAGCCCTCTATACAATAGAGGGCCATTGAGGTGTTTAAGCAGATCAGTTTCTAGAGTTCAGAGCCTAGGCTGCTCTGGCTCCCTTCTCACCTTGCTCAGGGCCCTGGATGAGAGAAAGCTGCAATGAGGGAGATCAAGCCCTGTCCTTATTGCAGCTGCTGTTGTGAACTGGCCCACGGTGTAGCCCAGCGAACACCTGTTGGATATTTCTGGGTTCTTGTTCGCAGACTCTGTTGCTACCCTCCGCTTTCTATTACACAGAAATGTAGGTCTGCCAATACCAGGTCGACGTTGTGGCTCTTGATGATTTATCCTTACTGCTTCCACTTGGGAGTTTATAGAAATACCTAGATTTGGGGGGAGGGAGTTGGGATGTTTGTTTGGTAAATGCTAGCATTTGTTTCTGGCCTTTTTTATTCTTTCTATTCAGCTGTTCTTTTTGTATGCAGGAATTTGGAGCAATTTTTAAAGGATGCACCCACAATCATCTTCATAAGAATCTAGAATTGGGATTTTTTTTTTTGGTGGAAATCAAGGAAACAGATGTGTTCCATATCTAGTTTGACCTAGCACAGAATGGAGTAAGGAGAAAACACAGAATGATGAGACAATATGTTCTTAAAAATAAATTTAAATTCAAGGCCACGAATCGTGGCTTATTCCTGTAATCCCAGCACTTTGGGACGCTGAGGCAGGCGGATCACCTGAGGTCAGGAGTTTGAGACCAGCGTGGCCAACATGGTGAAAACCTATCTCTACTAAAAATACAAAAATTAACTAGGTGTGGTGGCAAATGCCTGTAGTCCCAGCTACTCTGGAGGCTGAGGCACAAGAATCACTTGAACTCAGGAGGCAGAGGCTGCAGTTAGCTGAGATCGTGCCACCATACTCAGGCCTGGGTGACAGAGCAAGACTCCATCTCAAAAATAAATTCAAAAGAAGATGGAGCTCAGGCCAGAAGGAACCAGGAGAAGGGTAGCCCCAGATAAAGAGCAGAGGCATCTATGATGGCCCTGGACTTTCTTGAAAGGTGCATTGGTGAACCATTATCTGGTTTAGTCTGGTTGGGAGCTCATGGGTCAAAATAACTGATCTGTTGGTGGTGAGTGGCAAGACTGTCTCTTCTCATCATAATGTCTCCTTGGGATGGCCTAAAAAACTCCAGGTAGGAGCTCAGACTCAGTTCTGATGACTGCTTCACTAGGAGGAGGCTATGGTATGAAACACATTGGCTTGCAAAGTCATAGAAAATTGGGAGTTGAAAAGAAATGACCTTAATACTGGTCAAACTGATTTCTCCAAGATGAAAATGGCTAGCTGGTATGACTAACCTGGAAGGGAGCTACAAGACTGGAATGGAGGGAGGTGCTGACTTGCCTGGCATGAGAGGAAGTGTGCTCCCCATTCAGGGCAGTGCCTATCCTAATTTATGGGATATGTGCTGAGGACCCTCGCTCCTCCCCTGGGGTTCTAGGCCCTGAAATGAAGCCAGGCGCCTCAAATTTCCTTGGCTGTTTGTGATAGAAACCTGTCTAGGATATGACACAAGTTCCTGGTCCCTCTCTTTCCCTTGTTCATGAAGCAAAGTCCAGGGAAAATTTCAAAACCTGACAATGGGAGAGAAATCCTAAACTTACGTGAGCTGTGGGAGAGACTCTCTCCCACTCACAACCTTGACCTGCGGCATAGAAGGGCAACTGCACAGAGGCAAAGAGATGCAAATCATGCTAGAGCACTGCCTTCCTGGCAAGTCACACACACAAGGGTAGGACATGGACGCTTCTATCTGAAGATGTGGTATGATACCTGGTAATGAGTCACATTCTAGGCAGAGTGCCAATGATTCAGTATACTTTTTCAGCCATGAGCCTTAGCCCAGAGCTCTTCCAGGCTGTGGCTAGGGTTGGTCCTGGAAAAATCATAAAGTTTAACAAGGAACCATGGAGTTATTTCTCATTCTTCCTCATTCAAGGCCCCTCTTGCCCTCGTTTCAGGGATATCTCTTTCCTGTGACTTTAAGAACTTACTGATCTTATGCCTCAAGGGGATATCAAAGTGCAGACTTTGAAATCAGGGGCTTTGGGTATGTGAGCCTGTTTCCTCGTCTATAATATGGGGAAGATACTTAGCTTATCAGTGCTCCAAGCATTAAATGAGATACATCCATACATACAGAGATCATACAACTCTGTAGATGCAAGACATTTCCACTTTTCGCCTGTTGTCCTGGTATCCCACAGAGATAGTGCCTTCTTTAACACTCAAAACACCCCAGTTTGCATGCTAAATTAATTGTATGATCACCCTATATGTAAAGCTTCTAATATACTCCTATAACCTGACAAAGAACAGGCAACAGGCCTTCCCAACCCCTTCGTACCCAAATGTGCTTTCAGAACCTTCACTCACATTGAAGTCCGAGTCTTTGACAATATTTAAATGTTACTCCTGCCCCAAATCTTAAACTAAAAAGATGTATCTTTGGTGGCAGAGTCTTAATTACCAGTTAGTGGGCTGGGAAGATCCTAGGGGAGGACGGTCCTAGGGGCCATTGTCCCTCTCATGCATAAGACTGACCCCCCCAAGTGGCCATACTGAGCTTTGTGATTATTCACCAGCTTTCACTGTCACCCCAATCCCCACAAACTTCAGCATAGATGCACAGACACCCTCAGAAGGTAAGGGTCTGGACCCAAATGGTGATGTCTCCCAGGCAGTGGTTCAAAGGCATCTACCTGAACAGGGATTGCTGGCACTACATCCCTAGAGCATCAAGAAGACATGATGTACACCCTCCTGAAGTCCATAAGGGAGTGCATGTTTGGACCTGAAGACAGGGGTCACTAGAAATAAGAGATACTGGAAGAAAATCACATCTTAAAAAGATAAAATAACACATTTTAAAATATCTGCAGGCCACCTACAACCATCTGATCTTCAACAAATCTGACAAAAACAAGCAATGGGGAAAGGACTCCCTATTTAATTGGTAGTGCTGGAAGAACTGGCTAACCATATGCAGAAAATTAAAACTGATCCCCTTTCTTACACCATATACAAAAATCAACTCAAGATGGATTAAAGACTGAAATGTAAAACCCAAAACTATAAAAACCCTAGAAGAAAATCTAGGCAATACCATTCAGGACATTTGTGTGAGCAAAGATGTCATGATGAAGACACCAAAATCAACTGCCACAAAAGCAAAAATTGACATATGGGATCTAATTAAACTAAAGAGCTTCTGTGCAGCCAAAGAAACTATCAGAGTGATCAGACAACCTCCAGAACGGGAGAAAAATTTTGCCATCTATCCATCTGACACAGATCTAATACCCAGAATCCACAAGGAACTTAAACAATTTTACAAGATAAAGAAAACAAACCCCATTACAAAGTGGGCAAAGGACGTGAACAGACAGTTCTCAAAAGAAGACATGCATGCAGCCAACAAACATATGACAAAAAGCTCAACATCACTGATCATTAGAGAAATGCAAATCAAAACCACAATGAGATACCATCTTATGCCAGTCAGAATGGTGAGTATTAAAAGTCAAAAAACAACAGATGCTGGTGAGGTTGTTGAGAAAACGGAGCTCTCTTACACTGTTGGTGGGAGTGTAAATTAGTTCAAACATTGTGGAAGACAGTGTGGCAATTCCTTAAGGACCTAAAGGCAGAAATACCATATGATCCAGCAATCCCATTACTGGGAATGCACCCAAAGAAATATAAATCATTCTATTATAAAGGTATGTGCACACATATGTTCACTGTAGCACTATTCACAATAGCAAAGACATGGAATCAACTTAAATGCCGTCAATGATAGACCGGATAAAGAAAATGTGTTACATATACACCATGGA
Organism: Plecturocebus donacophilus; assembly: GCA_004027715.1. Taxonomy (NCBI): domain Eukaryota; kingdom Metazoa; phylum Chordata; class Mammalia; order Primates; family Pitheciidae; genus Plecturocebus; species Plecturocebus donacophilus. The sequence goes on along the minus strand of PVKP010018641.1, from coordinate 24,666 downwards.
ATACTATGCAGCCATTAAAAGGAATGAGATCCTGTCCTTTGCAGGGATGTGGATGGAGCTGGAGGCCATTATCCTCAGAAAACTAACACAGGAAAAACCAAACACCACATGTTCTCACTTACAAGTGGGAGCTGAATGATGAGAACACAGGGATACATGGTAGGGAACAACACACATCGGGGCCTGTTGGAGGAAAGGAGGGAGAGCATCAGGAAGAACAGCTAATGAATGCTGGGCTTAATACTTAAGTGATGGGATGATCTGTGCAGCTTACCACCAAACCTGCACATCCTGAACATATACCCCTGAAATTAAATTTTAAAATGGCAAACAAAATACGTTCAAGCTCTGAGGATGTACAGGCAGTGGATTACGTGCAGGCACTGAGGCTCGGGCGGTCATCAGCAAGATGACCAGGATCAGAGGCTGAGGCGGGGAGAAGAGACATGTGGCATGTGTGGGGACCGCAGTAGAACTTCCTGACCAGGGGCAGGTGCTGCAGCCAATTTTAAAACTTCCCCAGACTCTACTTTTTCCCCTTAAAATTGTTATAGTGTTTAAAAAAGATGTTATTACTAAAAAAATTGGAAAACGTATGTAAATTAAAAGAAGTGAAGGAGCAGTGTGAAGAAGAAGGGGCGAGCACGACCCCCGGACCGACCAAAGCCCACGCGCCGCAGCGTCCCGCGCCCAGCGCCTATGTCTC
>PVKP010018641.1:0-23860 GCA_004027715.1 Plecturocebus donacophilus | reverse complement strand
GGGAAAAAGGGAAAAGCCGATGCTGGCAGGGAAGGGAATAACCCTGCAGAAAATGGCCATGCCCAAACAGACCAGCACAGAAAGCCGAAGGTGCTGCAGACGCCGAGTGAAGGGTGTGCTGTGTGCTTCTGGTGACTGTACAGTTTGAAATACTACTTTTTATCAAGTTTTATAAAAATGCAGAATTTTGTTTTACTTCTTTTTTTAAAGCTATGTTGTTAGCACACAGAACACTTCATTGTTGTTTTGAAGGGAAGGGGCATATGTCACTAATAGAATGTCTCCAAAGCTGGATTGATGTGGGGAAACACCTTTCCCTTCAAGCTTTGAGAGATTTCCTCTTGGCTCCCAGGAGGAGGGATTCCCTGACTTTGACACACACGGCCACCTTGGCACACAAAAGCCTTGTGGTATGGAAAAACAAATTCGTTTTTATGTCCTCTTCTCCCTCTCCGTCTTTCAGCATAGACTTAACTCCCTTAAGCCCAGACATCTGTTGGGACCTGATCCCCCCAGTCATTGGTTACCGGTGTGCCAGGCAATCTGGACTTGCAGTGATGCCACTGAGATGGCACCTGTCAAAAGAGCAGTGGTTCCATTTCTAGACTGTGGATCTTCAGATAAATTCTGCCATTTTCATTTCACTTCCTGAAAGTCAGGGTCGGCTTGTGAAAAGCTGTTAAACAACATGCTGAATGTGAAATGTCAACTATCACTCTAAACTTTCCCTGTTCAGAGCATCAGATGAAGACTTCCTTGGGTTTTACAGTGGCTTTCTGATTTTTGGTAGTCCATCAAAGAAGAGAGTTTGAAAGTTGTTGTATACTGTTAACGATTGTCTGCCCATGTCCTGCCTGAAATACCATGATTGTTTATGGAAAGTATCTTTAATAAAGCTGGATACGGTTTGAAAAAAAAAAAAAAAAAAGAGGAAGTGAAATGCTATCTCAATCCCACCAGGTAAGTAAAACCACTATTAACTATTTGGTATATTTTCCTATCAACTTTTTTTTGTTTCTCTCCTTAGTGGTCTCTGTTAATTCCTTTTGTAAATATTTGTAACTGCATGGAAAACACAATTTTCAGTATTTATTTCTTCTGATTATAAAAGCACACATATTTATTGTATAAAAGGTGGGAAATACTCCAAAGCCAATGTATAGAATAAAAGTCATGCACAGCTTGCCAACTGTAACTACCACTGGCATTTTGAAATGGATTCAACTGGATCGTTAAAACTATAAGCACCTCATTTTGCTGGTAGGGGGTTGTGATTGTTGTGTTATAGGAACTGAGAAAATAATGTCTCTAGTCTTTTAGAGCCTAATTTATTCCCACAAAAGATTATTTAAAAGCTACCATCAGCGAACATTCTTCTACAAACATAATTTATAATGTCTGCCTATCATACCATTAGTGAATGTAAAACAATTTCATCCTCTCAGTGGACATTGAGGTTTTTTGTATCTTCGGCTTTTGTTTGTTTATAATTTGCAAGTCCTTCATGCAATATTTCTTTGCTGAATGTCCACTATGTGCCAGAAACTGTTGTAGGTTCCTGATAATATGAGAAATAAGATAGACGATTATTTATGTTGACTTCTAACAGATTTCTCTATATATGTCTTAGGTTATTTCCTAGAATACATTCCTAGAAACAAAAGCATTGAACAAAGGGGTCATACAGATTTAATTCATACTCTCACAAGTAGAATAGAAAAATGCCCTTTCCTCTCATAAATAATAACTAACAGCTTTTCAACTAAGGTGATGGGCAATAATTGGTGGGAAGAAAGCCTTAAGATGAAATTCTAAAAGGTAGGTATACTTTACTTAAAATCTACCAGGAATAGAGAGGAAAAAAAAAAAACTTCAGATTAATCATAAAATTATAAAATGGAAGATGTGGCAAAGCATCCAACTCCAGAGCCAGCCTGACCGTGTGCTAGTCCTGGCTCTGCTGCCCACTAGGGAGTAGCTTTGGGAAAGTTATGCATTCTTTCTGTGCCTCAGTTTCCTCATCTGTAGAATGGGAATAATAATAGCATCCACCTCAAAGGATTGCTATGGTGGTTACATGAGTTAAACATTCACAAATCCTTTAAACAGTATCCAGCATGTATTCAATTCTCTTATCATTTTAAAAACTATATAATCTATATAACTTTCTATAGCACAACTAGTAGGCAAAACAACATAAATCTAGTTCTTCAGTTTCCAAAGACAATTTTAACTTGTTGACCCAGAAGAATTAGGAAGAAATATAAAGAATTAGATTTGAACCCTAACAAACCTTGAGTTTTTATCTCCCTTCCATCACTTACTATACAGCCCAGTTCTTCAAGTAGGGTTTGAGGCAACATCAAGCCCTTCACGATCCCATGACCAAGGAACACTCTCTACCTCCTCAGACTAAACCTAACCACCATCTTTCCACTAACACCAAGGGCCACAGAGTGCTGTGGGAGAAATGCCATGCTCGGGGGGTCTTTCCCTGAAGAAATGATCGCAAATTAATTGTCTAAAGCTCTCAGAAGCATCGGTTTGAAGGAAAATGCCAAAATCCCCAGAGATGTGGCATTTTGAGTCATGTGACAAACTGCCCACAGAAGGTGGATTTCAACAGGAGCTGTAACTGACTGTGAATTCTGACGGTTGTCCACAGGTGATTAATGACATCAGGGAAAACAAGCCAGCAGGCACCGATGTTAAGAGAGAAAGCTATTTTAAATATCCCCCTATTTTAATTAAATATTTCTTCTTATAACACTTGCAACCTAAAAATAGGTCTGATCTGTCCACAGGGGCCACTTCAAGTCGACATGGAGAAGTTTAATTAGATTGCCTCAAGCAAGAATGTTATTCTCCAAGGTTCACGATATTGGCATTAACTCCAGGACTGAAGTAAGTGCAACTTACGCATGTGTGTGATGCCTGCTAAAGTGGAGGACAGTATTTTCTACAAAATCCTGACATCAGAGGAGGCTGGAAGAAAGGCATTTGTAATTGACTTCTTATTTACAATTGCTTAAAAATCTAGCAATTGGTGATCATAAACATGTTTATCCCTTTAACACAGGAAGTGTTTGATATGTTTAGAGCCAGATTCAATGCAAGAAGCAAGAAAAGTGTACCCACGTGAATACCTGGTGGAGTAGAAACTACTTCTTATACCACACCCTCAAGGTGTAATTTTAACTGAATTAGTGTCAATTTGTCAACAAACTGCCAGGCAATTCATTCAACTACTGGTTATTCGGCAACCTAGACTATTGACATATTTAAGCAATGCACTACTGATAAACTTGAAAAATATCTCTTATGTTTTGCTACTCAAAATACTCTAGTGCTCTTGGTTATATTCATTCAGTCATCCATCCATTCATTCAACCAGCTCTTACCAAGCATCTATTAGAAACACATGAATGGTGGCTAAGTCAGACAAGGTCCTTATCCTAATGGTGGTGACAATCTAGAAAACTCACCCAAATACTGTGTGTGAATCTCAAATTCTGGAAGGAGAACTGTTGAATTTCAGGCTTTCAGTAATGCACATAGCAATGCCACCTCACTAGCAGATGACCAAACATTAACCATCATTCTTTTTATCATTGCCAGTTTCACAGACAGAACATGATATTTCAGGTTTGTGTTTTATCACCAGTAAGACTGAACGTCTTTCCAAATATTTGTTAACAAGATGTACTTATTTTATGACTTTTCTGCTTATGTCCTTTACTTAGATGTCTACATACAGGCCTTTAAATATTTTTCAATTGATTTTCTTCCCCTTCATAGAGTATTTTACGGAGTAAATCTATTAACCCTTTGGCAGTAAATCTGTATATTTGTGGTTTCTCATAAATTTGAAATTTTGGGCTGTGAAGATATTTTTAATTTATATAACCAACTTTGTCTTTATATTTCTGTTGCTGCCTTCATAATATGTTTAGAGACATTCACTTTTCCCCAGATTGTTTTTAAAGTGTTTATTAACCATTTCATCTTGTTTAAATCTTTAACTCATCCAGGATTTTGATATGAGCTGAGAGGTAGGATCTAGTTATATTTCTCCCCATATTCAACCATCTGCCCAAGTTTTCTTAAACTTTCCAAACGTTTCTACCAGTGTCCAGAGACGCAGCTCTAAGGGGGCCTCATTCAGCAGTCCACAGCATCAAATGACTGACAATGGAATGACCACAAGGCAATAAAAAGGTTCCATCAGAAATTATGGAGGAGAGCGCCAAATATTTTCTGAGAGGATTAAGAAACATATTTTGTCTCAAAGCTACTGCAGGAGGGACAAATGCTATTAGAACAATCAGAGGATTATTTACTCTGCACCAGTGGTCAAAAGTGGTGAGGATAAAATGGGATGCAAATCATTTAAGTGCCAGGTGAGATTAAAAGGTGGATTCTCATTTTTAAAGATCAATCTTAATTTTCTTCGCCAAAGTATTTAAATGTTAATATATTCAGATGTTAAATCCCTCTGCCAGGACAAAATGTTCATGACCTTTCCACGGGTTAGAGCCCTGGCAGCCTGGCTGCATCTACAGTTTGGAGGACTGAGTTTAAGGAGCTGTGGCTTCTTGCTTGACTTAGAATGATCTCTGGGCCTGGGCCAGTAGCGGTAGCTCACCCCTATAATCCCAGCACTTTGGGAGACTGAGGTGGGAGAATCCCCTGAGGCCAGGAGTTTGAGACCAGCTGGCCAACATGGTGAAACCCCGTAACTACTAAAAATACAAAAATTAGCCGGATGTGGTGGCGGGTGCCTGTAATCCCAGCTACTCAGGAGGCCGAGACAGGAGAACTGCTTGAACCCAGGAGGCAGAGCTTGTGGTAAGCCAAGATCGTGCCACTGCACTCCAGCCTGGGTGACAGAGCATGACTCCACCTCAAATAAAAAAAAAAAAAAGAATCATCTCTGGGCCTGGGAAATGCAGAGCATGGGTTGATTGTTGTTCTAGAGGCAGAAGGATGGACTTGGTGTCTAGAGATTCCTGTTGACCAGTCTTCAGATGTCTCATCTCTAAGATTGTTCTTCCTTTGTTCCTTATTCCTTTATTTCATGTTTTCGGAAACATAATGGTCCCATATTTGAGACTGTCCAATTAGCTCGATATATAGCCTCCTCTCCTTTCTTTTCTAAAATATGTAGAGAGTATCTCCTATGTGCCAAGAACATTTTTTGTTTTTGAGACAGGATCTCACTCTGTCACCAAGGCTGGAGTGCTGTGGTACAATCACAGCTCACTGCAGTATCCACTTCTGAGGATCGAGTGATCCTCCCACCTCAGCCTCCTGGGTAGCTGGGACAATAGGCTCACATCCCCACACCTGGCTAATGAGTTTTGCCATGTTGTCCAGGCTGATCTTGAACTCCTGGGCTCACACAATCCACCTGCCTCAAACTTCTAAAGTGCTGGGATTACAGGCATAAGTCACTGCACCCAGCCTTGTGCCAAGAACTCTTAATTCAGTTAAGATAATATGCTGGACGACACAGACCAGGTCCTTGACCTCATGGGGCTTACATTCTAGAAGGGGGTTTGCAAACTACAGCCAGCAAGCCCACTGCATATTTTTGTGAGTTCAATATCTATGAATAGTTTTTATATTTAAAAAATTTTTCTAAATTGCCTGGGTGCGGTAGCTCATGCCTGTAATCCCAGCACTTTGGGAGGCCGAGGCGGGCGGATCCGAGGTCAGGAGATGGAGACTATCCTGGCCAACATGGTGAAATCCCGTCTCTACTAAAAAACTACAAAAATTATCTGGGCATGGTGGCGCGCACCTGTAGTCCCAGCTACTCAGGAGGTTGAGGCAGGAGAATTGCTTGAACCTGGGAGGCGGAGGTTGCGATGAGCTGAGATCGCACCACTGCACTCCAGCCTGGAGCCTGGTGACAGAGTGAGACTCTGTCTCAAAAAAAAAAAAAAATTCTAAATCAAAAGAATATTTTAAAACACATGAAAGTTATATGAATTCCAACTCTCAAAATCCACAAAGTTTTATTGGACACAGCCAGATCCATTCATTTACACATTGCCGAACTGTGTTCTTTCACAATGAAACAGCAGAGGTGAGCCTCAGGGCAGAGACCGTGCAGCCACAAAGCCTAGGCCATTTTCTATCTGGACCTTTACTGAAAAGTTCTGCTACTGAAGGCAGCAGACCAAATTGGAAAATAAGATGGTGACAGACTGTAGAAGACAGAGGACATCATCAGGGGAAGACGACAAGGTCAGGGAAGACATCACTGGCTCTCCAGGAATAAAAAGTTACCTTGAGAAGGCCTGCGGCAGGAGGCAGGGGAATCCAGGCAATAGAAATAGGAAGTACCAAGATCTGAGGCAGAAGAGCCAGAAACCAGCGCGTGCTGGGAAATGAGGGTGGGAGGGAAACGTGAGGGAGTTAAAGAGAAGTCGATCAATGCGTACAAATACATGGTTTGACAGAAGAAATAAAGACTAGTGTTAGAGAGCTCAACAGGGTGACTATACAATAATCTGTTGTTCATTTCAAAATAGCTAGAAGAGACTTCAAATTGTTTTAGCATAAAGGCATATATTTAAGGTGATGGATATCCCAAGTATACGTATTTGATCTTTACAAATTATATGAATTATTGCATGAATGCCAAAACTATGTATATCCATTGTGTATCATTTAAAAAAAAAAAAAGATGAGTTAGGCAGAACCTGATTACTTTGACTGCAGGGTGATGACATGGAGATACAAGTACTGAGGAGACTCCAGATGTAGTTTGGAGACAGAGGCCACAAAACTTGATGTTGGATTGGATGTGAGAAAAGGGAAGAGTCAAGGGTAGGGGCCAGATTTCTGGCTCAAACTAGGCTGCTGGCACCATTGCTGAGATGAAGAGGACTGGAGAGTCAAAGTTTGCATAAGACTAGGGAAAGAAATCAAGAACGTGTCTGTAAGATGTCCAGGGAAGGATGTCAAGTAGGGGGTTGGATCTAAAGGTCTGGAACTCAGAGGAGAGGTTGGGATAGAGATAGGAAATCTGACAAGCCTGCCTTCTGAGGCCGTGTGTTTCAAAAGACTCATCTTCAAGATCCCACCCAGGTGCCAGGTGCCTCCTTGCCCATAGTCCATGGAGCCTCCATGGCTGGCAGCAGCAGCTGCTCTAAGGATGCCCCTCCTCTTCCAACCAGAGGAATGCCTAATGATATTCACTGGGCCACCTGACAAACATTTATGAGTATCTTTTGAGTCCCATTATCTCCTTAAGTCGCACATCAGTCACTGCCTGCTGTCCCTAGGCATGAAGCCACTGCAAAGGCAGGATTCCTGGAGGGAGGATAAGTTTTCATTACAAGAGGTCACCACACCCCATTATACAGGGCTCATGAAAAATGTTTCCTGCCCAACTTGAAGCAACCTGAGGCCTGTGAAAACCTACCTCCTGCTTTCAGCAGGAAAGCTCAGCTGGGAAATGCCAGGGTGGTTAGGTAGACAAGAGGGCTCTCTAGACTTCCATGAGCATTATGACTTATGTGGGTCACTGAAAAACTGTTAGGAAGGTTACCTCCCAGGCAACACTAGCACCAGCTCCCCATCTTCCTGCAAGATCCATCCCGTAAGTATGCAAGCATAAAATTACCCAATTTGCATCCCAGAGATTCCCTCTGCATTCTCTCAAGCTGGAAGGACATTTCAACATCCATTTTATAGAAGTATTTACCAGCTCCCAAGGTCCAGGGAAGACTCAAGATATTAAATTCCCATCTCCACCTCAGGGCATTAAGTGTGAGTGAAGACATCCCAAGTACCAGAAAATCATCAAGTGACATCTTGACAAAAGTTTTGTGTGCTGCCTTGGAAACACCACTAACTCAAATCTAGAAGTTGGGGTCCATGTACTGGTTCTTCTACCAAATGGCTGTTTGGCACAGGGCACCCCCCTCTCTGGATCAGGCTTTTCATCTGTAGCATGAAGGAGTTAACTTCCTGTTTCAGAAGGCATCTGATAAGCATGGCAGATGCTGTGCTAGGCCCAAGGATGCAGACACTAGTAGACAGGTCCATGCTCTCAAGGAGACTAGAGTTGAAGTTGGATCCTCTCACAAGGTGGCACCAACAAAGATCATGCTGCATCTAGTATGCTCAGGGCTAAGCACATGCCAGGCATAATCTCAGTTTGCCTAGCAATCCTATGAAAAAGGCACTCTTACTATCCCACCTTAACAGATGCAAAAACCAAGATTTGGAGTAAGTCATTTGTCTAATGAAGGCACATACTTTAGAGCAAGTAAGAAGCAAAGCTGGGGCTCAGTCCCAGGAAGGCTGAATTCTGGTGTCCTTGCTCTTCAATACCTGAAGGGCCTCTCAGTCGGGTATAGCTTACCAGACAGGTTACGTCCTGCTATGCCAGTGCCAACCTTCAGTCAGCCCATGAACAGAGGGCCCTCAACATCTTTGTATGGTCTGATAATTATGTGCTGTGCACTTTCTCAGATTCTGTGGCCCTCAGCTTCCCAGAAGCAGCCCAGGACATCCAATACAGGAGGCTCCTCAGAAACCATCAAGACATATCCTCTCATTCTTACAGATGGGGAAACTGAGGCAGGGAACAGGAGAATGACTTGACCAAAGTCTCTCCAAGAATTAGCAGGAGAGCAACACCAGGATCTCAGTAGAAGCCCAACCTCATGGTCTCATCCATTTCCATTCTACTTCTTGGGCTCCATTTCTTCTTTTAACAAAGGAGAAAACTGGGGCTCGGATAAAGGAACGAGCTTAACCAAGGTCCCCAGCCAGAAAGTAACAAAGCAAGGACTTGAACCATCTATTGCTGGAGGTGAGATGAAGACCAGTTGAGAGCATGGGCTTTGGAAGCAGATGGAGTTGGGTTTGGACCGTCCTAACTACACAACCTTAGGTAATTGATCTGATACCTGCAAACTGGGAACCGTCCTAGAGGCACCCTAATCAGGCCATTATGAGGATAAGAGAGGGAGCCTGGCACACACAAAGGGTTGAACACACTGCTTGGAAAGTAACAAGCACTCTACAAATAGCAAGCCCTGATAAACATTTATTGAACACCTACTGTGTGCCCAGGTACAATTCCAGGTGCTTTTATCCTTCTTTACAACCTATTTGGTGGATCGTCTTCTACTTTTCATATGGACAAATTGTAGTAAGTCACTCATCCCAATTGCCTAGCTGTTGACAGGATTGAAATCTGCCCATTCTGCTCCAGACACGTGAACTCTTCCTTGCTGAGCTATATTCCTGCCTACACATGCTTTCAGTTGTAGTAAAACAGGCCTACAGAGTGCAAGGTTGACATTCTTCCTCCCGCATAGCAACGTTGCCCTTCCAAACAATGCTATGGGGATGAGCAGGGGGAGAAGCCAGGGACTGTGGGTCATGCCATGCAAGGAGGTAGGAAGCAGTCATCCCCAGGGCTGACAGCAGTGAACACATTTCTGCCCAGGCAAGGTCTCAACAGCCCAGAAGGCCAGTAAGACCAGGCCTGGATCCCTGCTTTCACACTCTATCTATCTTCTTACAATGCTTGGGAAAGTGTGAATTCATGTTTGGATGGGCTTTGTGCTGTGGCCGACGTCTGGTTAGAGCCTGGCTTTCACAGATACCATGGATGTAGGCTTTAATGAATCAGAAGGGCCATGTCCAGCCTGGCCCACCCTTGGCCCAGAAGTAAGCAGGATGGGGAGGGTCTGCCCTCTTCACTCAAATAACAGCTTGTCTTCTCAAGAAGAAGTGAGGCTCTAGGCACAGCCTCACTTAGAGCAACTGGGCTTGTCTGCCACATCTTGGAATACTTGTCTTCTTCCCACAGTGTTTTTCTTTGAATCCACATGATGTTACGGCTGCATTTCCATTCCATTCTCAGGCTCACAGCTCTCCCATGTGCTTGAGAGAAATAACGGAACTGCAGGAGGGTCTTACCTTTAGGGTTAAAATGCATTTGCATTCATCTCCCCAAAGTGGAAGAAAGGGGCACAGATGTAAGAGTTAAACTTTTCTGACTTTATTTGTCCCTTCTGGTTTCCTTACCAAGAGTGATGGATAATCTAGTTGGGGACTATTCTTTCCCCAGACTCTTCTCACACATGCTGACAACCCCAATGTCACCATCATAGGGCATGTGTGAGCACAGCCCAAAGAGCCACATGTTCAGGAAGTATAGACAGGCAGAGACAGTGGAGGTCTTCTGAATGGCATGAGGCTTTGAACCAGAGAAACTCCCAGGGTTGTTGCCAAGGGTAAGAGGCTCTGCTTCCCACCGCATCTTCTGAAGTGGGTAGGATGGGATGAGCATCCCTGTTGTGGATGAGGAATTTGGTATTAATTATAGTTAAACCCTAAAACTTTACATATGACTCATTGAATCCCTATACAGCCTTACGTGGTAGGTAACAGTATTATTCCTATTACAGAAATGAAGGAACTGAGGCACAGAGAGGTTGAGTAACTTCCCCAAGTTCATGCAAGTATTTTAACAGATCTAGGATCTGAACTCAAACAGACAGGTTCCAGAATCCCTGTTCTTAAACTCTAAGAAGCATGGGCTCTCTAAGGTGGTCCAAAGTGTTGAAGTGACCAGCTCATAAGATAATGGATCATGGCTTAGAATCTAGCTTGTGACCTTAAACCACACTGGGTTTAGAGCCCAGAATCAACTGGTCTGATCCACACGCTGCACCGGATGGCCAATGTTATTCCCAGTGTCCTCAGTTCTCCATAGTGCACTGTTCCCATTCCCACCAGAGCCTGTGCAATCACCAGCTTCTAGGCCTTCGAACCTGCTTGTCCCTGGTGCACACACACCTTCCCCTGTGCCTGGACCACCCTTACTCACCCTTCAGGACTGAACCTAAACCTCCTTGCTGACTTGGCTTTCCAAATCTGGTTTTGCCACCCCTTCGGCCTGTGCCAATATCTAACCCAACTCCTTGCCTCTGCACATCTCCTAGCAATGCTGCATGGCAATAGGAATATGCAGTCCCCTTCCAGACTTTCAGCTCCCAGAGGGAAGAGATGGGCTCTGAACTTGGCACATGACAGCATCTTACTACATTTTTAGTGGCAGGAATTTCAGGATGGTGTGAAGCTCATGGCTGCCCAAGTACACCTCAGACAGAGGCCTCATGAGGTCTCGCTTCAGCTCCTGCAGGGTGCTGTGTTCTCCCTCACCACCCGGCCTTTGCACATGACCTGCTCATGTCTGAAACACTCTCTAAAGAACTCCGCTTTTATTTCTATTTTGAGACAGAGAGTCTCACTCTGTTGCCCAGGCTGGAATGCAGTGGCATGATCTCAGCTCACTGCAACCTCCGCCTCCTGGGTTCAAGCGATTCTCTTGCCTCAGTCTCCCAAGTAGCTAGGGCTACAAGTGCATGCCACCATGCCCAGATAATTTTTTGTATGTTAGTAGAGATGAGGTTTCACCACGTTGCCCAGGCTGGTCATGAACTCCCAAGCTCAGGCAATCCGCCTACCTTGGCCTCTCAAATTGCTAGGGTTACAGGTGTGAGCCACTGTACCTAGCCTGCCTTTCCTTTTTATCTAGTCTCTTGTCCCCAAGCCCAGGTCAGGTTACCTTAAGTTCTCATTCCTCCATGTACCTTTCCTTTAAAGAAGCACTTCCCAAAGTGTGGACCCCAGATCCCTGAAAGGTCCCCAAGACCCTTTCAGGGAGTCTGCAAGATCAAAACTAGTTTCATCAATTACTAATCATTAGCAATATACAAATTCAATCATAGTAGGTGCTCAATAAATCTTCAGAAAATGAGTGAACTGAAATCCCACTGACAGACCTGAGGGCCAACCTACCTGGGTGCCTTGGACAAATCACACTTCACTGGGGTAACTCTAAATGCCACGCTTGGGAACAGGCTGTGGAAGGCTCCTCCTTGAGGCAACAAAGGGGAGGAGAAGAAGCAGAGGCAACCACTCCCCTGGAATAGGGTGCCCGCTGGGCAAGACACTCAGCCTCGACATGGTGCCAAAATGGGCACCTTCCCACTTGGCTCTGCATTTTTCCCATTTCTCACACATCCATCTGGAACACATTAGAAAGGGGTCAGACTGGTTTGGAAAATGTTTGGGTAACTCTGAACATGGGAGGTGGAGCTGGAAGCCTGTGGAGAAGAGCATGACCTCTGAAACAGTTCATGCTTACGGCCAGAGTGATGCTCCATGCTGCCAGCCTGTGACAACCCCCACTTGTGTCCTACCCATCTGGAGAGCTCCGGCTCAGCCTTCACCATCAGAGACCTCCCTGTCTTACATTAGGAAGAAGACATCCCTCCCTAGCCCACCTCCTATGTTATCTTTCTCCTGTTGCCTCCCTTGACCCAAATCAGGAACTCAGCCCAGGCCCTGCTCTATCAATACAAATAGTAATAAGAGTTAGCCATAAATTATTATTTTCTATCTACTGAGCCCTCATGTACCAGGTAAAAAGAGTCACACACATTCTTCCATTTTTACCTTTTGAATAAGCCCTCAAATCGTAAGTATTCACATTTCCATTTCACAGATGAGGAAACTGAGGGTTTAAAAAGTGACCTGATTCCCCCATGGTCATAAAGCTGAAACTCAAACCCAGAATCGTCTGACACCAAAGTTTGATTCATAACCTCTGCACCGCACCAATATCCCAGGAATATAAAGTCATCAGTCTAGAAGCCAATTCATTTTCTCCCAAATCAAGGAGACACAGAAGCTTGAATGTAGGGGGAACATTCCTATTCATGGCACCTGGTTATCTGTGAAAGCAAGCTGATGTCTTCAATTAAGCCCTCTACCCTCAGCTGTAGCTCCCAAATCAAATCTAGTTTTCAAATTAAATGTCCACCCCTCTCCTCAGGAGTTCATACAAGCGAGCAGCTACAATGGACTGAAGCATCCACTTCCACAGCCCACCCCACTCTCCAGAAGACAAGAGTCCTTCAGAACAGAGAGAAGTTAATTTTTTGTTTTGTTTTTAAAAAGTGGGGGGAAAAAAAACAAAAAGCCCTCAACTTCTTTCACTTGCAATATCCCTGAGAAATCCAGGGTTAATGTTCAACTCTGTGTGCAGCAGAGACCAGCCCAGCCCACAAGCTCAGGGGAGCAGAGAGGAGAGAGGAGAGAGGCTGGCCAGGGGGCGCTTCCCTGCTCACACCTCATAGTCAGGAGAAAGTGCAACCCTCAGGCTGGTGTCCACCCTCCAGGGGCAGTCAAGGTGACCAAACAGAAACTTGGGGAAAGGGCACAGCTGCGATCAACGTCACACAAGCTACCTCCAGGTCTACACCTGCATCACCCAAGACGGCAGCCACAGCCACCTGTGACTCCTGGAGGGCTAATCCCACCTGAGATGTGCTGCAAGAAATACATCCCAGATCTCAAAGACTCAGGACCAGAGAAATATTATATATCTTAATTTTCATCTGCATTACATGTTGAAATTATACGTACTTTTGATTGATTAAATTAAACTTCACACTTTTTTTTTAGGTGGAGTCTCTCTGTGTCGCCCAGGCTGGAGTGCAGCGGCGTGATCTGGGCTCACTGCAACCTCCACCTCCTGGGTTCAAGCAAGTCTCCTGCCTCAGCCTCCCCAGTAACTGGGATTACAGGCACCTGCCACCACGCCTGGCTCATTTTTGTATTTTTAGTAAAGATGGTTTTCATCATATTGGCCAGGCTGGTCTTGAACTTCTGGCTTAAAGTGATCTGCCTGCCTCAGCCTCCCAAAGTGCTGGGATTACAGCATGAGCCACCATGCCGAGTCTTCTTTTTGCTGTTTTGAATGGGCTATTAGAAAATGTTTTAATTACATATGTGGCTGGCAATGCGTTTCTATTTGGCAGTGCTGTCCTGGAGGAAGAGTCAACTCTAGAGTCCAGGTCCTGGACACAGCACACCTGGGGCTTCTTCTCCCCCGTCAGGCGCAGTCAGTACAATCACCAGCCCCACCTTCCTCTTCTTTGAAGCCTGCTCCTCCCTTGCTCTAGAGCTCACCAAGTCTCCCTATTACAGGTCACGGCAACCCTAAGTCACTTCGCAGCATCCTAAGCCTCCCTGGTTGATCCACTGGCCCCTGTCCTGACCTTAGTCAAGGGCCCCCGGCAGCTGTCTCCATCCTCCTTTCATCCCTTCTGTCTTCTTGCCATACCAGAGCCCCAGAGAGAGAAAACCCCCACCCTGCCCCCACTCTTCGTGGTCCTTCCCTTCCGAAGTTTGCACGAAATCGTTCCTTCCCCTCCTCTTTAATGAGCTTCTGGCTCCCAGGGTGCAGGGAACATGGGCCCAGACTTGCCCCTCTGTCTGGAGCTGGTTGCTGCCCAGCCACACCCACCTCGCCCTAGTGCTTACGCCCAACAGGTGTGGGCCCACTGAATCCAGCCTCTCACCACCAAGATGCACACCTGTTAAGTACTGACAGCGGGGAGAGCAACAGGAACTGGATGATCGCAGCTCCCTCGGGTCCTCCTGAGAGGATTCTTTGCTAGTGGCCGTCTCCCTGGCTGCTCTTCCTCTGAGAACTTAGGCTCTGTCACCTCCAGAAACCCCCTCCTACCCCTAGGCTTCCCTTCCTTCAGATCTACATGCTTTCACTCTTGGGATGCCAGAAGCACTTACCAGTGGGGCAGACGGAAGCCCCTATTTATTGTCTGAAGTCATTGGATCTTTATCTAGCACTTTCACCTGTAGCATTTAATCCTTGTAGCAATCCATGTGTTAAGAATCATCCCTATTTTCCAGGCAAAGAAACTGAGAAGTTTCAGAATGATAGAGAAACTTGCTCAGGACTGCAAAGAGTCAGGCTCTGAACCCAAGCAGTTGGTCTTTATGCGTCCATGCTATTTAGTGTTATAAGATGAGTACAGATGGACCAGGGTTTGAATCCTGGCTTTACCATGTTCAAGGTCCGTGACTTTGTGCAAGCTTCTTACTCCTTCTGTACTCAGTCTTCTCATTTGTAAAAGGGAGGCATCTCAACGTGGTGAGAATTAGTGAGTTAGTTCGGGGTTTACACTTAAAACAATGCCTACGGACGCCATATAATAAGAATCAACAGTAGCTACTGATATTAATGAGTGTTCAGTCTTGTTCTCTCCTCAGCTGTGAGCTCCTGTAGTACAGGTGATGTGCCTTGGGCCATTCTTCCTTTCCAAGTCTCTAGTAATGGTCTGTGAGGGTGCTGTACCCTGGCAGTAAGACAGAGGGATTTGGGTGCATGTTGGTGTTATGAACTGAATGTGTGTGGTTCCCCAAGATTCGTATTTTGAATCCCTAACCCCAGACATGATGATATTTGGAGAGAAGTCCTAGGGGAGGTATATAGGGTTAGAGAAGGTTGTGAGGGTGGGGTCCTTACAGAAGGGACACTAAAGAGCTTTCTTAGCCCCAGCCTCATGGGAGGAGGCAACCAGGCGGCAGCTATCTAAAAGCCAGGAAGAGGCCAGGTGCGGTGGCTCAAGCCTGTCATTTCAGCACTTTGGGAGGCTGAGGGCGGGCAGGGGATGTCACTCGAGGTCAGGAGTCGGAGACCATCCCGGCCAATATGTGAAACCCCATCTCTACTGAAAATGCAAAAATTAGCCAGGTGTGGTGGTGGGTGCCTGTAATCCCAGGCACGTGGGAGGGGAGGTGGAGGTTGTGGTGAGCCCAGATCATGCCACTACACTCCAGCCCGGGTGACAGAGTGAGATTCTGTGTCAAAAAATAAAATAAAGCCAGGACGAGTGCCCTCACCAGAAACAAGCCATGCCAGCACCCTAATCTTGGACTTCCAGCCTCCAAAATTGTGAGCAATTCAGGTTCTGTTGATTCAGCCCCCCAGCCAATGGTATCGTGTTACCGCAGCCCAAGCAGACTGACAGTAGGTTGGTCTGCTTTTGCTACTCATTTAAAAAGTTCCGAAGGTGAGGAATGGGTCTGCCCAAGCTCACAGGAATCTCCAAGTCTCAAGAGTTCTTCAGCATGAAGGCTCTAATGGATAATGCAGGAAGATGGTCTTTTTACTACCTCTCAGATCTCTTATCCAAGAAAAAACTGTGTTGTAACAGTCTCTGTATGAGAAACAAGCCCAAGGTCCCAGCACCCTGGACACTGACCAAGTGGCATGTTCTATCTGAAGGCTTCACACATCATGGAGTCCAGACCATGCTTTAAAAAACCACCATCATTGCAACACAATTGCTGCTCTCAATTACAAAAGGAATAGTGCAGACGGATATAGTCTTAAGAATAAAGAAAAAAAAATATATGTTAATCTTACCATCCAGAGACAATATGCCACAAACTGTTGTGCATTTTCCCCCATCTCTTTAAGGCCTGTATGAAAAGAGACCTTCTTTAGATTCTTCCTTAGCTGAGCTCATGCTACAATGGTCTTCTATGACCTGACTTTCTCCTTCAGGATTACATCACAACTATTTTCCCTTGTCATTAAAATGTTTTGTGTAAACCATATTTTAAGGGCAGAATATTTTATCATTTAGTTGTGCCACAATTTATTTAACCATTTCCCTATTGTTAGACATTTAGGCCATCTCTAGTATCATACTACAATAAAAAATGCTGCCATGAACATGCTGTTACATAAATTTTTGTTCGCCTACCTGTCCCTGATTATTTTCTTATGATAGGCTCCTAGAAGCAGGATTACTGGAATTGACTCATTACCCACACTGAATAGCATGTGTATAAGAATACCCATCTCACCTCAGACTCACCAGCATGATTATCTCTTTTTAATCTTTTAGTAACATTTTATGATACTTCTTGTAGAGTTACCTTGAACACCAGTGAGGAATAACCGGTACTCAGGTTTTGATAATCTGACTTTGGAAGAAAAACAAGTAGGAGAAATGTTCTTTTAAATTTGAAACAAGCTGGAATTTGACATTTGTTTGTTAAAAATACATTGTTTTTAGATTTAACTGCAGTTTGTGACACTAACTTGTGGCTAGCAAAATAAATAAAACAGGGGTTTGAACAGCCCAGCTTTATAGAACAGAGAAACAGAAGAGGAGGCTTATACCAATATTTACTGAGTGGTTCCAAGTAACCTGCTCTTCACATGCAATACCATATTTGTTCTTTAATCTTGTAAAGTAATGTTATTTCTAATTCTATAGATGGGAAAACTGAGACAGAGAGAGTTTGTTATTGGCCCAGATCACTCAGTAGTAGTTACATAGCCAAGAATTGAACCCAAGTTGGCTCTAGAGGAAACATCACTACCCCAGGCTGTAGTGTAACTGATTGGTGAAAATAAAGGTGACATAGTCTGAAGTCAGTTATCTTGTACAGGATAGCATTGTCCCAATCAAAGTTCTTTTTTTAACTAGATTCTTCTGAACTTTTTCAAATAGAATAGGAGGAATATCTCATCTAGAAGTCACCTAAATTACTGCCTGCTGAAAACAGCAATGAATCACACACGACCTTATACATTTGTATGTACTGACTTTCTACAAAAAAAAATAAATATTAAATTCCATCAGAGGATAAATATGTGTTACAGGGGAATTATATTCACAGAGAGCTAAAACAAAAGAAATCCCATATTTCAGGGTTGTAACGTATGAAGTCTTTGGTTGCTATACAACATAGACATGATTATCTGCTATGCTAAAACACACAAAATACTAGCGTATAGAAAATGGAAATTCTCTGAAAATGCATGGTACTGCACATGTGTAATTTAAAGTTACATTCAAAAGATGAAAAACATTGATTCTACTGTTAGAAAAAGAGACTTGTTGGTAGTGATTTAGGAAGGGACTGAGCAGGAACCCAAGTAAAGAATAAAACAGGCGATTGCTGACACTGACTTTAATGCCTTTTAACAACTCTTTTGAAAAACTGGTCCAAAAAAAACGTCGTTATCCACCTTTCTCATCTCTCGATAAAGTGAGCTGTAGCAAGTTCATCCTCCTATGATATATTCATTCCTAGCTGTGAAATGTTAACAGAAAGGCTTTGATAGCAAATGCCTTGGACTTTAGGCTGGATTTTGTCTCTTCTTTGGAAATCAAGCCTGCCTGCCTTTCTGTCTTCCTTCTCTCCTTTCTTCAATTGCTTTACATTGAATTACAAACAGAAACATAGAATTTTGGTAGAAAGCTGAAAATCTTCAATACAATTTACAAGGCTTTTGTGACCTTCAGCTGATCTTTCCAGCTCAAATGGCTACCATTCCCCTGATTTTTGGTCATTTAGTTACATCAGTCATTTTCCAAGCTCTCAAAGATGCCATACACCACAGGGTCTTTGCATATGTGCCTGAAATACTCTCCCCTAACTTCACTTCTCCCAGCCCTGCTTTTACCAAGGTAACTCCTTCATATTTATCAAGCGTCCATTTAATGCCCAGCTCAACTTCTCCTTCTTTGGGGAAAACTTCCCTGTTTCCCCAGATTGGATCAAGCTCCCTGTTACAAACTCTCAGAGCACCATCAGTCAGTCCTTCATGTCATTTACCAATTGCACTGTATTAGTCTGTTCTCACACTGCTAATAAAGACGTACTGAAGACTGGGTAATTCATAAAGGAAAGAGGATTAATTGACTCACAGTTCAGCATGGCTGCGGAGGCCCCAGGAAACTTAAAACGATGGCAGAAGGGGAAGCAAACACACGCTTCACATACCGGCAGTGAGAAGTGCAGAGTGAAGCAAGAGGGAGAAGCCCCTTATAAAACCAACAGATCTCGTGAGAACTAATTCACTGTTATGAGAACAGGATGAGGGTAACCGCCCTCATGAATCAATTCTCTCCACCTGGTCTCTCTCACAACATGTGGCAATTATGGGAACTATAATTCAAGATGAGATTTGGGTGGGGACACAGCTGAACCATATCATGGACTTTCACATTGATTTATGTGATGATTTGATGGTCTGTTTTTCCGACTATCTGGTTAATCTCATGATTAATCCTTTGTGTCTAACATAGAACTTCGAGACCATAGTATTTTGTGAGTAAAAACAATGAATGAATAATTGTCAATTTCATACCCAGGAAAGCTTTCGTTCAAGATTGACAGTCAAACGAAGATGAATTCAATAAAACAAAAACCGAAACAATTCTTACCAACTCACTAAAGGAACTCCTAAAGGCTGTGCTTCAGGTACTAAGGAAAATAAATCCAGATCATCCAAGTTCTAAGAGACAAGATGTTGGCAAATATCTTGGAAATCTTTTATATTATTTTATATTGACTATATAAAATAATAATTACAAGATCTAGTTTAGGGGTTAAACAGCTAAAACATGGGTCAAAACAGAGCATATGCATTCGAAAGATGGTAATAAAATGATCTAAGAATCTCACACTGTTTGAAAAGAGGATCAAAACACTGATTAGACTTTATTAAGTATAAATGTTTGAGTATCTAAAGTAGCCATATAAAAAATAAACAGAAAATGCAGGCAGGTGCAGTGCCTCACACCTGTAATCCCAACAATTCAGGAAGCTGAGGGAGGCATATCACTTGAGGCCAGAAGTTCAAAGCCAGCCTGGCCAACATGGCAAAACCCCGTCTCTACTAAAAATACAAAAATTATCCAGGTGTGTTGGTGCAAGCCTGTAATCCCAGCTACTTAGGTGGCTAAAGCAGGAGAATTGCTTGCACCCAGGAGGTGGAGGTTGCAGTGAGCTGAGACTGAGTCACTGCATACCAGCGTGGGTGACAGAGTGAGACTCCATCTCAAAAAAGAAAATATAACTTTTCAGACAAAAAGAGGGGAAATAGAGTAAGAAAAAGAAACAAAAACCAATGCAAAAGGAAAATTAAAAATTAAAGGTAAGATGCATAGAAAGCTCAAGATATGACAATGATTGTAATCAATATAATGAACCAAATTCTTCAGTTAAATAACAAAGATTGTCAGACTAAAATCCTGGATGTTTAAAAGAAAAACTCAAAACCTAAAGACACAGATGAGCAGTTGAATAAAAGGATTGAATGGGACAAATACAAACCAAAATAAGACTACAGTAGCCATATAAATGCCAAACCCAGATTTGGAGGTGTAAACCATTATCAGGTATAAAGAAGGACATTATAGAATAATAAAAGTTTCCATTCATCCAGAAGGATATCAAGTGAACAAATGAGTAAATTGCCATGAATTAACTTGCATCTTCCAGTGATTGGGAAAACACATCCACAGATAGGAAGCAGGTCTGTCCAAACCATGGGGCAAACTCACATGTTTGTTTAGGATGCATCACCATGCTAAGAGCATGTGATCATTCTTTACTGCCTTCCTCAAGTGGAAAGACCTCCCCGAGCTCAACACGGCTTCATTTCCCCAAGCTGCTGGCCAGGTAGTCTGACTTCTGTGCTGTTTTCTGCAGTTTCTCAAGTGCCATCACTTATGTCCCCAACTGCTTAACAAATCTCAGTGGTCCCTTGCTTTTCCAGCCCCAGGTCAGAAATCTAAAAGAACCCAAATGCTCTATGCCAAATAACCATTTTTTATTTTCCTTCCTCCCCAAGCTTTACTATACGAAGTCATGAGTCAGACTTAGAATCTCAGATTCTTTCTTCATTCTTTAATTCTTTCAAGACTTTAGCACACTTCCTAGGTGCTGGGCACTGTCTTAGCTACACAGGGAAAGCTCCTTGATAGGTCCCAGTCTGACTGTCAGGAGCTAGCCTAAAAGACTGCTCCTATTACATCCTGGAAGGTGAGGTGTGTGATACCAAACTGCCAAACTGCTGAGCAATCCTGCAACAGTGGAAGCTAAAACTTCTCCCAGCTTCAAGCATGAAGGTAGCCCTTAACAAAGATCCTTTCCCAAAGTTCTCAAGAGGGTAATTACAAACATGTCAATCATTATTTTATTTATCCATTCTGATGTTTAAAAACCTTTAATTATTGCAACAAGAATTCATGTTCATCACAGAAAAATTAGAACAAAATATTAATAAAATTATAAACTAATTCTGCAACTTAAGGATGATTACTGGGAACACTTTGGTGCACTGCTTTTTTTTCATACACATATGAATAATTGTACCCATTCATTTCTGTTATGAAATAGGCATTCAATCTGAAAGCAAAAAAAAAGGATAAAGATCCTTGGACACCATCAAAGTCACGCATTAAGCAGCTCCCATTTTACAGTCTTTGCTGTTCATGAAATTAACTACATTTTTTATTAAAATGTTACATTATTGGTCAGGCATGGTGGCTCACGCCTGTAATCTCAGCACTTTGAGAGACCAAGCTTGAGGGGTCACGAGGTCAGAAGATCGAGACCATGCTGGCTAACATGGTGAAACCCTGTCTTTACTAAAAATACAAAAAATTAACTGGGCATGGTGGCACGTGCCTGTAGTCCCAGCTACTTTGGAGGCTGAGGCACGAGAATCGCTTGAACCTGGGAGGCAGAGGTTGCAGTGAGCCGAGATTGCGCCACATGCCCACAGCTTGGGTGACAAACCGAGACTCCGTCTCAAAAAAACAAAAACCAAACCAAAACAACAAAAAAGTTACATAATCAACAACACACTCAATAGTAAGAGAAATACTTTCAAATAATTCTCCCCAAAAGAAAACAAACTCTAGCTACTAGTTATCTATTACTACACAACAAATTGCCTCACCACCCCCAGACATCATAAAACAAACCACTGAAAATGGCATTACCTCCCAAAAGGAGATGTATTTGCATACCTGAACCCCTCATTAAAATTCTCCTCTCTCTCTCTCTTTCTAGTGACAAGAACACTTAACAGGAGATCTATCCCCTTTCATTTTTCAGTGTACAATGCAGCATTGTTAACTATGGGCACAATGTTGTACAGCCGCTCTCTAGTACCTATTGTTTTGCATGACTGAAACTTTATGCCCTCTAAGAGCTCCCAGGTTTCCTCTCTCACCAGACCTGGTAACCACCATTCTACTGTTTCGATGAGTTTGACTATTTTAGATACCTTATATAAATGGAATCCCGAATCACATGTATTTATCCTTTTGTGACTGTTTTACTTCGTTTAACATAATGTCTTGTAGGTTCATCCCTGTTGTCTCATATGGCAGGATTTCCTTCCTTTTTTTTAGGCTGAGTAATATGCCAATGTATGTACATACCACTTCTTTTTTTTTTTTGAGATGGAGTCTCACACCGTCACCCAGACTGGAGAGCAGTGGTGCAATCTCGGCTCACTGCAGCTTCCGCCTCCCAGATTCAAGCGATTCTCCTGTCTCAGCCTCCCAAGTAGCTGTGATTACAGGCACCTGCCAGCACGCCCAGCTAATTTTTTATATTTTTTAGTAGAGACGGGGTTTCACTATGTTGGCCAGGCTGGTCTCAAACCCCTAACCTCATAATCCTCCTGCCTCGGCCTCCCAAAGTGCTGGCATTACAGGCGTGAGCCACTGTGCCCAGCCACAGATACCACTTCTTTAACCATGTGTACCTGGTTGGACATTTAGGTTGCCTCTATGCCTCGCTATTGTGAATTTACTGTAATGAACATGAGAGTTCATGTATCTCTTAGAGGTCCTGATTTCAGTTCTTGAGGATAGAGATCCGGTAGTGGGGTTGCTGGATCGTGTGGTAATTTTAGGAAGTTAGCCCACCAAAGTCAAGACCGAGTCACTAGACTCCCCTCCCTTCCCTACGCCTCAACTGTGCTGATTGGACAATGGGCAGACAGCTGGGCCAGTGAGATCCTCTGGCCCTGGAACTCAGTGCTCAGTCTGAGAGCCAAGGAGCCACCACGTGCAGCGCAGACCACAGCACAGGGATTCGAACGGCTGCTTGGGTCCACACAGGGGGCCTAGAAAAATACAGGTGCCCAGGACCTACTCCAAGCATAATGAATCTGAATATCCAAGGGACAGCCCCAGAATCTGTACTTTACCAACAGCCTCTTCAATTCTGAAGCTCTTTCAAATTTGGAAACCTCAGCAAAGAGGTTTCTAACAGCTACTGACCTGTGGCACCCTCAGAGCCATCCTGATTCTCCTTGGATTCCAGGAGACATCTCAACATTCTTCCAGTAACTTTGCACCTTGTTTACTGGAGCTGGAACTGGATTCTATAACTGCAGTTAAAAGAACCTTAGCTGGTACAGTCTAGCACCCCAAGCACCTGCAGAGTCACAGCCCTCCCTTTGCAATCTGTGCTGTTCTCATGGCTCATTTGCCATGCTGAGAAGCATTTTCCCATGTTTGGACATTACATATGCAAGAAGAGGGGTCCATAAGAGCAAGACAACTGGTGTGAGTCTCAAATTCTAAATACTAGGGGACACTGCTCTCTGTAAGATGGATTTCTGACGATTCCATCCACTGTTAACTGCAGGTGCTTGTACTAGTGAAAGACAGTGAAAGTCACAGTTTCTCTTTTAGGTTCGTAATGAGCATGTAGCGGGCGCAGGTGTGGTTCTAGGCCAGCGCTGTCCAGTAGAACTTTCCACAATGACAGAAAATACTATAGCCACGCTATCATTTTGGGTTTGTGGCTATTTAATCCCTGAAATCTGGCTAGTTCAACTGAGAAACTGAATATTTGATTTTTATTAATTTAAATTTAAATAGCCATACACAGCTAATAGCTTCTGTATTGGACAGTGCAGTTCTAGATAATGCAATTAATTCAGAAAAGCATGAAGCACTAGCCATTTTATAGATGAGGAAATGGATACCCAGAGAGGGAAAATGACATACCTAAGGTCATCAAGGGAGAGGGTGAGGATTCAAACCCAAATCCAATCTATGATACAATAACTGCTACACACACACACACACACACACACACACACACACACACACACAATGTGTGTAACGCTTTGATAGGGGACAAAATAAAACTGAACATCCCATCAGCTCTC